>NC_069451.1:34082271-34104821 GCF_026875155.1 Cherax quadricarinatus | reverse complement strand
GTGTGTGTGGGTGTGTTGTTGTGTGTGTGTTGTGTGTGTGGGTGTGGTTTTGTGGTGTGTGTGATTTGTGGTGTGTGGGTTTGGGGTGTGTGTGCGTGTGCCCTGCGGGTGTGCGCACGCGCATCATCAAGACTTTAATACATTAACTAACGTTAGCTGTAACTTCTGTTATTATACGTACTGTTATTGTAGTGGTTGCTACTGTTACTGTAGTGTTGCTACTGTTACTGTAGTGTTGCTACTGTTATTGTAGTGTTGCTACTGTTACTGTAGTGTTGCTACTGTTATTGTAGTGTTGCTACTGTTACTGTAGTGTTGCTACTGTTACTGTATGTGTTGCTACTGTTACTGTTGTGTTACTACTGTTACTGTTGTGTTACTACTGTTACTGTTGTGTTACTACTGTTACTGTTGTGTTACTACTGTTACTAATGTGTTGCTACTGTTACTGTTGTGTTACTACTGTTACTGTTGTGTTACTACTGTTACTGTTGTGTTACTACTGTTACTAATGT
Organism: Cherax quadricarinatus; assembly: GCF_026875155.1. Lineage (NCBI taxonomy): Eukaryota > Metazoa > Arthropoda > Malacostraca > Decapoda > Parastacidae > Cherax > Cherax quadricarinatus. Next base: position 34,104,306 of record NC_069451.1, on the reverse strand, counting down.
GTTGCTACTGTTACTGTTGTGTTACTACTGTTACTGTTGTGTTACTACTGTTACTGTTGTGTTACTACTGTTACTAATGTGTTGCTACTGTTACTGTTGTGTTACTACTGTTACTGTTGTGTTACTACTGTTACTGTTGTGTTACTACTGTTACTAATGTGTTGCTACTGTTACTGTTGTGTTACTACTGTTACTGTTGTGTTACTACTGTTACTGTTGTGTTACTACTGTTACTAATGTGTTGCTACTGTTACTGTTGTGTTACTACTGTTACTGTTGTGTTACTACTGTTACTGTTGTGTTACTACTGTTACTAATGTGTTGCTACTGCTACTGTAATGTTTGCTTCTGTTACTGTTGTGTTTACTAACTAGTTACTAATGTGTTGCTACTAGTTACTGTTGTGTTACTACTGTTACTGTTGTGTTACTACTGTTACTGTTGTGTTACTACTGTTACTAATGTGTTGCTACTGCTACTGTAATGTTGCTTCTGTTACTGTTGTGTTACTACTGTTACTAATGTGTTGCTACTGCTACTGTAATGTTGCTTCTGTTACTGTTGTGTTGCTACTGTTATTGTGTTACTACTGCTACTGTTGTGTTGCTACTGTTACTGTTGTGTTACTACTGTTACTATTGTGTTGCTACTGCTACTGTAATGTTGCTCTGTTACTGTTGTGTTGCTACTGTTATTGTTACTACTGCTACTGTTGTGTTGCTACTGTTACTGTTGTGTTACTACTGTTACTATTGTGTTTCTACTGTTACTGTTGTGTTACCATTGTTATTATTGTGTTACTACTGTACTGTTGTGTTGCTACTGTTACTGTTGTGTTACTACTATTACTGTTGTGTTTCTACTGTTACTGTTGTGTTGCTACTGTTACTGTTGTGTTTCTACTGTTACTGTTGTGTTGCTACTGTTACTGTTGTGTTACTACTATTACTGTTGTGTTTACTACTGTTACTGTTGTGTTGCTACTGTTACTGTTGTGTTTACTCATGTTACTGTTGTGTTTCTACTGTTACTGTTGTGTTACTACTGTTACTATTGTGTTTCTACTGTTACTGTTGTGTTTACTACTGTTACTATTGTGTTTCTACTGTTACTGTTGTGTTACTACTGTTACTATTGTGTTTTCTACTGTTACTGTTGTGTTACTACTGCTACTGTTGTGTTGCTACTGTTACTGTTGTGTTACTACTGTTACTGTTGTGTTTCTACTGTTAGTGTTGTGTTACTACTGTTACTATTGTGTTTCTACTGTTACTGTTGTATTACTACTGCTACTGTTGTGTTGCTACTGTTACTGTTGTGCTACTACTGTTACTATTGTGTTTCTACTGTTACTGTTGTGTTACCATTGTTATTGTTGTGTTACTACTGCTACTGTTTTGTTGCTACTGTTACTGTTGTGTTACCATTGTTATTGTTGTGTTTCTACTGTTACTGTTGTGTTGCTACTGTTACTGTTGTGTTACCATTGTTATTGTTGTGTTACTACTGCTACTGTTGTGTTGCTACTGTTACTGTTGTGTTACCATTGTTATTGTTGTGTTACTACTGCTACTGTTGTGTTGCTACTGTTAATGTTGTGTTGCTACTGTTACTGTTGTGTTACCATTGTTATTGTTGTTGTTGCTACTGTTACTGTTGTGTTGCTACTGTTACTGTTGTGTTACCATTGTTATTGTTGTTGTTACTACTGCTACTGTTGTGTTGCTACTGTTACTGTTGTGTTACCATTGTTATTGTTGTGTTACTACTGTTACTATTGTGTTTTCACTGTTACTGTTGTGTTACCATTGTTATTGTTGTGTTACTAACTGCTACTGTTGTGTTGCTACTGTTACTGTTGTGTTGCTACTGTTACTGTTGTGTTGCTACTATTACTATTGTGTTTCTACTGTTACTGTTGTGTTACCATTGTTATTGTTGTGTTACTACTGCTACTGTTGTGTTGCTACTGTTACTGTTTTGTTGCTACTGTTACTGTTGTGTTGCTACTGTTACTGTGTGTTTCTACTGTTTCTGTTTTTGTTACCATTGTATTGTTGTGTTATACTGCTACTGTTGTTGTTGCTACTGTTACGTTGTGTTGCTACTATTACTATTGTGTTTCTACTGTTTCTGTTGTGTTACCATTGTTTTGTTGTGTTACTACTGCTACTGTTGTGTTGCTACTGCTACTGTTGTTTTTGCTACTGTTACTGTTTTTGTTGCTACTGTTACTGTTGTGTTGCTACTGTTACTGTTGTGTTTTCTACTGTTACTGTTGTGTTTCTACTGTTACTGTTGTGTTGCTACTGTTACTGTTGTGTTGCTACTGTTACGTTGTGTTGCTACTGTTACTGTTGTGTTGCTACTGTTACTGTTGTGTTTCTACTGTTACTGTTGTGTTTCTACTGCTACTGTTTTGTTACTACTGCTACTGTTGTGTTGCTACTGTTACTGTTGTGTTTCACTGTTACTGTTGTGTTGCTACTGTTACTGTTGTGTTTCTACTGTTACTGTTGTGTTTTCTATGCTACTGTTGTGTTTCTACTGTTACTGTTGTGTTACTACTGTTACTGTTGTGTTTCTACTGTTACTGTTGTGTTGCACTGTTAGTTGTGTTTACTGTAACTGTTGTGTTTTTACTGTTACTGTTGTGTTACTACTGTTCTGTTGTGTTTCTACTGTTACTGTTGTGTTACTACTGTTACTGTGTGTTTCTACGTTACTGTTGTGTTACTACTTTTCTTGATGTATATACCCTCTGTGTCCATGTAGTCTTTGAAACAGCTTGATAAAGCTCCTGGGGAGCGAAACGTTGCAACAAAAAAATGTCGCATTAGTTCACTTGTGTTCTTTTACCTAAGATATTGTGCTTAATTCTCCAAAATTGTTACAAAATTATTTTTTTTATATTATTATTATTATTATAATAATAATAATATAATAATAATAATAATAATAATAATAATAATAATAATAATAATAATAATAATAATAATTAAATTTTTATTATTATTATTATTATCATTATTATATTATTTTTTATTATTATTATTATTATTAAATTTTTATTATTATTATTATTATTATTATTATTATTATTATCATTATGATGATGACAGGTGGTGCAGCCTGCGTTAAGACGCACCACCACTGAGTCACTGACAGAACATGTGAGGAACTTCGCAGCCAAACTTAACCAACAAGAGGAAGGCGCCGTGGTTCTATATGTTAGTGGTGAGGTGAGTACGTGGTTCTATATGTTAGTGGTGAGGTGAGTACGTGGTTCTATTTTAGTGTGAGGTGAGTACGTGGTTCTATATGTTAGTGGTGAGGTGAGTACGTGGTTCTATATGATTAGTTGTGAGTGAGTACGTGGTTCTATATATTAGTGGTGAGGTGAGTACGTGGTTCTATATGTTAGTTGTGAGTGAGTACGTGGTTTCTATATTTTAGTTTGAGTTGAGTACGTGGTTCTATATATTAGTGGTGAGGTGAGTACGTGGTTCTATATGTTAGTGTGAGGTGAGTACGTGGTTCTATATGTTAGTTGTGAGTTGAGTACGTGGTTCTATATTAGTGGTGAGGTGAGTACGTGGTTCTATAGTTAGTTTTGAGGTGATTACGTGGTTTCTATATTAGTGGTGAGGTGGAGTACGTGGTTCTATATGTTAGTTGTGAGGTGAGTACGTGGTTTCTATATATTAGTGTGAGGTGAGTACGTGGTTCTAAAATGTTAGTGGTGAGGTGAGTACGTGGTTCTATATTTAGTGAGGGTGAGTACGTGGTTCTATATTTTAGTTTGAGGTGAGTACGTGGTTCTATATGTTAGTGGTGAGGTGAGTACGTGTTCTAATTTTAGTTTGCTGATACGGTTCTAGTTATGGTGAGGTGAGTACGTGGTTCTATATATTAGTGGTGAGGTGAGTACGTGGTTTCTATTATTTAGTTTTGAGGTGAGTACGTGGTTCTAAATATTAGTGGTGAGGTGAGTACGTGGTTCTATATTTTAGTTTGAGGTGAGTACGTGGTTCTATATGTTAAGTGGTGAGGTGAGTACGTGGTTTCTATAATTAGTGGTGAGGTAGTACGTGAGTTCTTATATTAGTGTGAGGTGAGTACGTGGTTCTATATTAATTTGAGGTGAGTACGTGGTTCTATATGTTAGTGGTGAGGTGAGTACGTGGTTCTATATGTTAGTGGTGAGGTGAGTACGTGGTTCTATATATTAGTGGTGAGGTGAGTACGTGGTTCTAATATGTTAGTTTGAGGTTGAGTACGTGGTTCTAATATGTAGTGGTGAGGTGAGTACGTGGTTCTAATGTTAGTGTGAGGTGAGTACGTGGTTCTATATGTTAGTGGTGAGTGTAGTACGTGGTTCTATATGTTAGTGGTGAGGTGAGTACGTGGTTCTATATGTTAAGTGGTGAGGTGAGTACGTGGTTCTATATATTAGTGGTGAGGTGAGTACGTGGGTTCTATATGTTAGTGTGAGGTGAGTACGTGGTTCTATTATTTAGTGGTGAGGTGAGTACGTGGTTCTATAGTTATTGAGGAGAGTACGTGGTCTATTATTAGTGGGGAGGTGAGTACTGGTTCCCATAATAGTGGTGAGGTTGAGTCGTGGTTCTATATGTTAGTTGTGAGGGGAGTACGTGGTTCTTATGTTAGTTGTGAGGTGAGTAAAAGTGGTTCTAATTTAGTTGGTGAGGTAGTACGTGGGTTCCCATATGTTAGTGTTCTGGAGTTACCTGGAAATTTCGGGGGTAACGCCCCCGGGCTCCAGTGGTAGCGCTGATCAAACCGGGTTCCTTAAGTGGTGCAGGAAACCTAACGTAGTGACGGGCCCCTGATTCATAATGATTTAGGGCGTCCGTGGCTTGAAGTGACAGGGTTCTTTGGTATTCCCCTTTAGGTCGTGTGCTGGAGAGGGTTTGAACAGTCTCGGGGCCCCAAAAACTTATAATGGTTCTCGGCTAGTACACCACTCTTTTCATTGGGGGGAGTAGGTTCACGTCTTGGTTCTTTTCCTTTCTATGACGATTTTATTTTCTTTGCGTTCGGTCTGGTTCTGGTTTTCCGGTGTTAAAACTGAACTCTCCCCCTGGTTCCCCGGGTTTAGGGTTTTTGAACCTAACCTGTAAATTTAGGTGTTTTATTCCCTTAAAGGGGAAGGAAAGGTGCAACACCCGGAAGGTCTTTAGGGAGCAAAATTTTACCTAAAAGAAAAACCCAAGATGTCTTGGGTTTCCTCCCTATTTTTTTTTCTTTCCATTCTGCTTTTTCTCTCTTAACAATTTTGGTTTTAATAGTTGGGGTTTTTTTTTAAGGGGTTTTTTTTTGGGAGGTAAGGGGGTTTTTATGTTATTGTGGGTAGTACGTGTTTATATTTTGGGGTTTAGGGATTTTACGGGGGAAATTTGGGGGCCCCCCCCCGGGCTGGTGGTGGGTGATAACCGGTTTTTTCCCTTTTTGGGGGGCCGCCAAAAGGGAAGCCCGGGGTTAAATGATTTAGGGTTTGTCCAGGAGTTGGATGGGGGGTTTTTGGTTTTTATGGTGGGGAGATTTTAAATTTTTGGGGGAACTTTTATTTTGTGAGTAAACCCCTTTTTTTTGGGGGTGGTCCGTTTCCAATTTTTTTTTTGGTTTTTTTTTGTGAATTTGGTACTGGTTCTAATTTTGGGTGAAAAAAATTTTAATTTTTTTGGGGGTTCGGTTTAATAAGGTGTAATTAGGTGTTTTTTTGTTTGGCCCCGTAAGTTTTTGTAATTTTGGTGGTTTTTTATTTAAGGTTGAGAGGGGCCTTTTTTAGTGATAGAACTGAAAAAGGGGTTAGGGCGGCCCCCCTATTTTGGGGTTTATTACCTTTCTTATTTTTTAGGATCGTGTCAAGTTATGGTTTAAGGGAGTTGACTAATATTGGGGTCTTTTTTTTTTGGGTTTTCGTTTTATTTTGTGGGTTTTTGTTTTTATTGTGAAGTTTATTTTTTTGTTCCATATTAGTTGAAAATACTTTTTATTTTTGTTTTCGGGCCCAAATAAAAAATTTTTGGTTTTATTTAGGTGAAGGAACGTTTCATTGGTGTTGAGGGCAGTCGTGGTCTATTTTATTGGTGATTGGGGAGGGACAAGATGGGAGGTAGTACGTGTTTAATATTTGTATTTGATCCCTGGTTTCTATTGTTTGTAAAGGATACTTTTTTGTTAGTGGGAGGTATAGTGGGCCCTGGTATTGTATTTACGGGTTTTTGTAGTGTGGTGGTACTGGTTCAAATGTGTAGGAGTCTGGTTTATATTTATTTGATTATTTTGTTCTTATTTAGGAGTGGTAGTGTCTATATTAGTGGAGGTAGCCCGGGGTCTAAATGTTGTTGGGGTGGTAGTGGTTTTAATTGGGGGTGATCTTGGTTCTTATAATTAAGGTATTATGGTTTTATGTTTTAGTTGAGTGGTACGTGTTCTTTTGTTTTTGGGGTTGAGTAGTGGTTTTTGTTGTTTTGAGTGAGACGTGTTCTTATATATGGTGAGGTGAGTACGTGGTTCTATATGTTACTGGTCAAGTGTTCTTGTTCAGAGGTCAGGTGTTGTCAGTGAAGAGGTGTTCAAGACATAGGCCCAAGACGTGCCTAGCGTGCTCTCCCAACTTAGCTTACCCAGCACAACTGATGAAGAAGCGCTCAAGCTACCACCATCTCTGTCTTCATCTTATGCAGAGTTACGAGGCCAGTACGATCCCACGTCATGTGTTCATTTTATTCCACTATAATCACCTTGTACGTAATTTGTGGGCAAACACATTGTGCTTTGTCCCTGTTTCGTGTTGTCTGTATTTGTGTTTGTCTGTATTCTAGGTTGTCTGTTTTGTGTTGCATAAATCTGATCTTCAGAACTCACAACACAATTGTCCTCAAAGATTTTTAAGATATACCATGAACAAGTTATTAGAATACGCGTGTTACTTAGGTGCCTCCTTAATGAAGTAGGAGAAGAGGGATTTCAACAACTGGAGTTACATTTAGGAAGCCAAACTAATGTATCCTAATAACATTTTGACTAATACGCTGAAAACAACACAAAACTAGAGATTAAATGTTGATCTTTTGATTCCTCAACAAACTTAAAATTGTTCTCTTTGGCTTTTCCCCTATTCCGGACTTTTTTTTTCTTTACTTTTCCTCTAAACTAAATTTAGTGTTTAATAAGGTGAACTCCATCTCTTTTGGATTCGCCTATAAATGCTCATTTCTCACCCACCACTAGCATTGCGGCATCATTCAAGTCAGAGCATATCAAATGATGTTTTTTTTTCGACGATGAATATATACTCTGGGTATACTCAAGGTATCCCCCAAAGATATACTCAAGGTATACTCCAGGTAAAACTCAAGGATGCTCCCAGGTGGTAGTCCTGAAGGATGTTAAACTTACAGTGATAGTTGGGCCTCAATTCTCCCAACACAACTAGGTGAAGGTAAATGTATTTCGCCGCCATATACATTATGTTTTTAAATATATATTAGAAACATATTGACGGCTTCTGTTAGAGTTTGACGTTTCTGTAGGTGTGGTAAACTCCTGAAGGCTGCCCTGAGCCTACCCTCTGCCCACGCAGCGCCCACAAACGTCCTCCTTGTTTCCTTGGTGCGTGGCCCTCGCCCCACACCTACACTCATACAAAATTCTTGGATGCTGTGATGATCGTGAAAAACTGATGAAGCACATCCCCTTCTGCTCTCACTACCCCCTACATCTACATTCTTCCTCCCTCGCACACCCCAACATGGCTATGCTGGGAGGAGTCTCCTTTGGAGCGCCTGCAGGTGGGTTCATATATTCGCCTAATTGTGGTTGCAGGGGTCTATGACTGAAGAAAATGCATACTAACATCCCTGTGACTCATATGAGTCTTCAATTCCAATTTGTGACACCTTGTTGTTGTGTCCCATCTCTGAAACATTCTGTCCCCATCCACCCTTGTCAATTCCCCTCAGTATTTTATATATTCGATATCATGTCATCCCTATCCCCCTTGTCGTCCAGTGTTTTTCAGGTCGACTTCCATTTAAACCCCTTTCGTATCACTACCCCTTAGTTCCAGCAATAGTCTTGTTGCAAATCTTAGCACTTTCTCTAATTTCTTGATGTGCTTGACCTGGGTGTGGTTCCATCCTGGTGCTGCTACACCAGTAATGGGCCTGACGTACACGGTGCACAGAGTTTTTGAACGATTCCTTATTAAAGTGTCGTCTTTTTATGCTGCAGCAGTTATCTGGTTGAATGTGCGCTTCAGGAGATGTGCTCGGTATTATACCACCCCAAAATCTTTTTCCCTAAGTGAGGTTTTTCAGTCTTCGGTCCCCTAGGCCTGTACTCTGTCTGCGGGCTTTTTTGACCTTCCCCAGTCTTCATGACTTTGCGCTTGGTAGGGTTAAAACTCCAAGAGCCACTTGCTGAACCAGGCTTACAGCCTGTCCGATTCCTTCCCTAGTCCGGCCTGATCCTCTTCCGATTTAATTGTTCGCAATTAGCTTCACATCATCTGCAAACAGGAAAACTTCTGAGTCTATCCCTTCTGTCATGTCATTCACATATAGCGAAAAAGCATTGGTCTGGGACTGGGTTTTAAAAGTCACAACTCTTGGGTTTACAGTCAATAATCTTTGGGTTAACGGTTACACCTTTTGGGTTAAACAGTCACTAAAATCTGGATTACAGTCACTAACCCTGGTTAACAGTCACTAACTCAAGGTTAACAGTGACTAACTCTCTGGGTTAGCAGTCGCTAACTCTCTTGGTTAACAGTCACTAACTCTTGGGTTAGCAGTCGCTACTCTCTGGGTTAACAGACACTAACTCTCTGGGTTAACAATCACTAACACTCTGGGTTAAAACCGTCACTAAACTCTGGGTTAACAATACTAATACTCGGGGGGGGGAACAGTCACTAACAATCTGGGTTAAAAGTCACTAAAACTTGGGTTAAAAATCACTAAACCTGGGTTAACAGTCACTAGTCTCTGGTTAAGAATCCAACTAAAAAAAATTTTCCCCTAATTTTGTTGTTGAAAATCAAAAGTTGCTTTGTTAATCATAAAAAAATTTAACATAAAACATTTTTTTATAACTAGAAGAGAAAAACGTTTTTTTATATTATATTTTTGATAAAATCAAGAAAAAAAATTTTTTTGTTGTTTTTTTAAAGAGCCCGGGAAAACTAAATACAATTTTTTCCAATTATTAAACCCCGGAGTGTTGCGTCAAAACACCGGGAAAATACCCTGGATAATTCAGGATAATCCAGGATTAACCCAGGGTAGGGGGGTTAACCCCCCAGGATAACCCAGGGGGGAGGGTTAGCCACCCAGGAAAACCCCGGGTAGGGAGGGTTACCCACCCAGGTAAACCAGGGAGGAAGGGTTGCTACTCAGGATAAACCCGGGGGTAGGGGGGGGGGTTAACCACCCAGGATAACCCAGGGTAGGGAGGGTTAAAAACCAAACCAGGATAACCGGGTGGGGAGGGTTAGCCACACGGGGTAACCCCCAAGGGAGGGAGGTTAAACCACCCCGGTAACCAGGGAGGGGGGGTTTAAACCCCCCAGGAAAACCCAGGTAGGGATGGTTAAATACCCAGGATAACCCGGGTAGGGAGGGAACCCCCCATAACCCAGGGAGGGGGGTTAACCCCAGGAAAAACCGGGGTGGAGGTTAGCCCCCCCGGAAAACCCAGGGTAGGAGGTTACCCCCCGGGATAACCCAGGGAGGGGGGGGTTTGCACCGGGAAAACCCCCGGATAGGGGGGGTTACCACCCAGGAAAACCCGGGGTAGGGGGGTTAGCCACCCGGATAACCCAGGGTAGGGAGGGGTTAACCCCCCAGGTAACCCGGGTAGGGGGGGGTTAGCCCCCCCGGAAAACCCAGGGAGGGGGGGTTACTACCCAGGATAACCCAGGGAAGGGAGATTTTGCCACCCAGGATAACCCAGGGTAGGGGGGGTTTAGCCACGCAGGATTAACCCAGGGTAGGGAGGGTTATCCACCCAGGAAAACCCTAGGGTAGGGAGGGTTAGCACCCAGGAAAACCCAGGGTAGGGAGGGTTACCCACCCAGGATAACCGGGTAGGGAGGGTTGGGCACCCAGGGATAACCCAGGGTAGGGAGGGTTAGCTACCCAGTGGATCATCGAGGACTGTCTGTCTTTTTTCCATTTCGATCCTTAAATCCTTTCACCCAGGATGCCACCCACATCAGTCACCTAACACCTAGGCATCTACTTACTGTTAGGTGAACAGCGACAGTAGGTAGAAAGTGACTAACACCCAAGTATCTACTTACTGTTAGGTAAACAGGGACAGCAAGTGTAAGGTGACTAACATCAAGGTACCTACTTACCGCTAGGTGAACAGGAACCGCAAGTGTAAGGAAACGTGCTGAACGTTTCCACCCGTGCCGGAGATTGAATCCCGGACACTCAGTGCCTGATTAAGTCACTAGGAATCAAATTTTTTTAAATAGTCTGGAAATCAACATCTACTTCATCTTCCTGTACAGTCATGTGTAATGCAGTCACTGAGAACTTTATGTAAATTCTGCGGCTTTAAGGGCGCTATATAGATGTTATGGGTATAGTACATTACTTCTCCTGCAGGTTGTTGGATCACGATGTTCTTCCTTCAGCGGTGTGGTGGCCAGGGAGGTGCTACATGGTGTGTCCCTCCCTCAGCTACACCAGAGAGTCAACCACGCCTTCACCCACGCCCCCCGAGGATCAACCACGCCTCCACCAGCAACCTTCATCTCCAACATGTCACACGACTGGCTCTTCTGAGTGCTGAACCAGCACACCAGCACCTAGACGTGTGTTACATGTTACTGTAGTCACTGGGATACGCTAGACCCGTATGGAACAGAAAGAACTTGGGAAATAAAAGGTAAACAGATTTGAACCAAGATAAGGAAAGATGCCTCCAGTTTCTTGAATGAAGAACCTGTCAAGGCACTCTGTCTTGAAGCAGTCTGTCTTGGGCACTTTCTTAAAGGCAGTTGTCGAAGGCACTCGTCTTGAAGGATCTTCTTAAAGGCATCTGTCTTAAAGGGCACTCTGTCTTAAAGGCCTGTCTTAAAGGCATTGTCTTGAAGGCAGTCTGTCTTAAAGGGCCCCTCTGTTTTGAAGGCAGTCTGTCTTGAAGGCATCGTCTTAAAGGCAGCTGTCTTAAAGGCATCTGTCTTGAAGAAATCTGTTTGAAGGCGCGTCTTGAGGCCCTCTGTCTTGAAGGCATCTGTCTTGAAGGCATCTGTTTGAAGGCATCTGTCTTGGGGCGTCTGTCTTGGGGGCAGTTTCTTAAAGGCATCTGTTTTTAAAGGCAGCGGGTTTAAAGGGCATTCTGTTTTTTGAAGGCGTCTGTCTTGAAGGCATCTGTCTTAAAGGCATCTGTTTGAAGGCATTTTTGAAGGCAGTCTGTTTGAGGCAGCTGTCTTAAGGCATCTGTCTTGAGGCATCTTTTGGGGTTTCTTGAAGGCATCTGTTTGAAGGCAGTCTGTCTTAAAGGCAGTCGTCTTAAAGGCATCTTTTCTTAAAGGCGTCGTCAAAGGCAGTCTGTCTTAAGGCGTCTGTCTTAAAGGCAGTCTGTCTTAAAGGCAGTCTGTCTTGAAGGCAGTCTTTTCTAAAGGGAAAGTTCGTCTTGAAGGCAGTCTGTCTTAAAGGCAGTCTGTCTTGAAGGCAGTCTTCTTGAAGGCAGCCCTGTCTTAAAGCAGTCTGTCTTGAAGGCAGTCTGTCTTGTAGGCAGTCTGTCTTGAAGGAGTCTGTCTTGAAGGCAGTTTTTTGAAGGCAGCTTCTTAAGGCAGTCTGCTTAAGGAGTCTGTCTTGAAGGCAGTCTGTCTTGAAGGCAGTCTGTCTTGAAGGCAGTCTGTCTTGAGGGCAGTCTGTCTTGAAGGCAGTCTTGAAGGCAGACTGTCTTAAAGGCAGTCTGTCTTGAAGGCAGCAGTGTTCCGGCCGTACCTTCGGTGTTGTTAGAACTCTTGTGTAGTGAAAATTTGTCTGTCATTCCTAGACACGTATGCTAGCTGTGTTAAGTGCTGCGGGTTTGGAGTAATTAACGAGTAGTGCAATATTGGTAACTCTCGAGACGACTGTGGCCCGGTGAATGACCTTGGAAATCTCACTGCGACCCGCAGGCCACTACACCCACATTGCCTGTGTCTAGCGAGGTGAATATCCCTTCCTTGTCCCTTCTATTCACCGGTATCCTTTAGCCCATCGCCAGTGTGAAACTCCTGTCAGCTATGAGTATAGCTGATGGTGTTGACGTAGATGATGGTGAAGGCAGATTTGAAACATATTTTAGTAAACAGGCTCGGAAAAAAGAACGAGGCTTCCAGAGAAAGCTTGCTGAAAGCAATACATTGGGCGCACACCCTCCCAAAGCTGTCAGGTTAGATTTCCCTAACAACACTGATCAAGAGCCCAATTTTAAAAGGGGTTTTTCGAAGCTAGTGTAAACAATCATGAGAAAACGATCAAGTTTGTCCGCGATGAGGATAACTACGTCTTTGTGCCTAATGATTCACCCATTTATAGACAAACTTCTCACTCAGGGAATATGCCAAATCAAACCCCGAGTGCCCACCAAGGGCACCTAAAGGGGCTTATTGTCATCTACAACATCAACAAGCACTTGATCCTCAATATCTGGCGTCAGAGCAAGTTGAAAGCCCTCGTCGACTTTCCAACGGTCTGTATAGCTGAGTGGACTGGCCGGGGGACTCCCACGCTATATTCACCCCCCGTGCAGCCCTCAACAGACGCTATTAAATTGCATTGTACAGACCTCCTCAACGTCGATGTTATAGTGTCAACGCTGGGGCACATCGCGGGAAATGCCCATCTAAGTCACATCTGGTGTGCAGTGGTGTGCCAATGCTCATCCTTCTGAACGGTGTTTATGCTATGATCAAACAGCAACAGACTGTTGCAAAACAATGTATCAATTGTAAGACCTCAGGAGTCACAGCAGCTCATGCTGACTGCAGTGTGGGGGCTGATCGCATACCAGCCAACCGCACTTCACCTGTACCCCTCATAATGGCCCCCAGGACTACCAGGTCCCTCGGGTCTGAATACTGGTAATGCCTGCCTCAGAAATGGGGTTGAGCACCCTCACCTGGGGAGCACGTCAACAGACCTCCTTTCACGTCGGCTGTCAATACCAGCCTAGCTGAGTCAGTGACAGTCAGCCAATAGCTCAGCTGACCGGGACTTCACGTCTCCAGATGTTCCAAGTCTTGTCCTGTGGTGTACAACCTGATGTCGCGCATAAAAGTACTGGAAACACAACAATTTCTCTGAAACAACAACTTGAACACACAAGGAAAGATGTTTTAGAGTGTCCCATAACAAGATTGTCACAATTTGGAAGCAAGTTAAGGCTGCTGAACAAGGTGGTGGTGGTGTTCTTAATCACAGTAATGACAAATATAATACTTGTGGTTGATAACTGTAGTGAGCATCATAACGAAGGCTTGGTGTCAATGATGTTAGTAATAGTGATGACCGTAATATAAGTGGTGGTGAAGAGTGTGATGAGGGCAATGGTGTCTATAATGTTAGTAATAGTGATGAGCGTAATTTAAGTGGTGGTGAAGAGTGTGATGAGAGGGGGTTTGGTGTCTATAATGTTAGTAATAGTGATGAGCATAATTTTAAGTGGTGGTGCAGAGTGTGATGAGGTTAGTCACATAGACATTAATGTTGAATACAATACTGTTGACAAATGTAATGAACACAATGTTGGTAGTGGCGCTGGTGATGACAGTTGTAGTGTTGCGTGTACATGTTAGGGGAGGAGGGAATGGGGAGTGGTGGTGGTGTCACCTATCATATCATTCAACATAAACAGCGTCGTCTTGGGTTTCGAAGACTCCCACGAGGCCTTACAACTGGAAGTTGCACTTACAAAAACTCAGGGGAAAAGGGTAGCACTGTTGACATTGATAAGGTCTGCTATTTATATGAACAATTTTTTCATTATGCTGAGAAACTCAAGTGATCCAGGACTACTATAATGGATCAAAATCGTATAAACTTTCTATATATTAAGCGGGAAAACATTGCATCACTTAGAAAAAGATTTCCTGACCTTCATCATAAAGTAACCACCAAACCCCATTGATGTTGTGTGTCTACAAGAGTGCAGGAGTCCCTGAAAAATCCCAACCTCCTAAATTACCATCATTTGTTGATGTAACCTAAAATTCTATAACTCTTGTGTTCTTATATTAAAAAAATCACTTCCCTAACTTCTTGCACACAAGAAAACAAGGGGCTACAATATCACGGTGTTAGGATTTATATGGGAACTCTGCTTCAACATATTTAACTTGTATGCTCCTGCTGAAAAATTTTAATTACTTGGAGCTCCCAACTTGTGCTCATTCTGAGCCTACCTTATTATTGGCGATTACAATGCGAGACACAAAAGCATTGCAAACTACAGTTTGGAAATCGTAATGGCAATCAACTGTTGTCACTCTTAAACAGTTATGATAATGTCCAAATTGTAGGTGACCTTGAACCCAACAAATCTATGGAGGCGTCCTTGATCTGTGCCTGGGCTTCAACATTATTCTGCCAGCTGGGGAAGTCTTCCATTGTAACAGATATAGCGTCTGATCATTTCCCTAGGCTAACCTCTCTAGAATTGGTAATACTATCCTTCCCTGGTGGGATATTCAAAACGGAAACGTTTTAATGTTCCCACAAAATCAGCATGATGACTTTGGTTGCACATGTGACTGACTGGTATAATTCCCAAATGAGTGTTCCTCTGTGAGACCTTTAACAATGGACCTTGTGAGCAGTATTCAGAATACTTAGGCCGCCACTAAAACCTTTTGGGTACTCTAAACCAACAAACTTCCGTAATAATCATACCTCCCTTCAAAAACCCCTACTTATTACAATGATTCAAAACTTCGTACACTGAAAACTACTTTCTCGCAGACTAGGCCTAGCCTATAGAAACATCGTACCCTGGAATGCTGAGGCTCTTCCAAACTGCCCTTGCTGGGTGCCAGAGAGCGTATGACAGAGCTGCGGCAAACCCACTGGGAAAATTTTGGGCAACGGTTTTTAATGCTCCAACACCCACTTAGCGGGCATGGAGGGACATAAATAGAATTAAGGGTAACCGAACTGGGAGATCGCGCACCTCATCCCTTGCATGGGCGAATGAGTTAGTCAGTTTCTTGGGCTGCTACATCTAGCTATGACAATCTTTCCAGTAAACACAGGCAAAATTAAAAGACAAATATGATGCAAGGGAGAGACTTGTTTGCTTTATGCTCAGTAAGGCGATGATTGCAACATTCCTTTCACTAATTATGAATTGATGCAGCGCAACTAAGGGCAACTCCACGTCGCCTGGTGAGGATGGTATTACTTACAACTTTCTCAGATTGCTGTGTCGAGTACCAGGTTTAAACCATTACTTGAATTATATAAATGAGCTATTTTAACTGGGGAGCTCCCCCAATCTTGGACCAACAGCCTCATCATTCCAATTCTAAGCCCCAAACAACAAAATGCATTTTCGCCCAATATTTTACTAGCTGCTTGTGTAAAAACATTTGAGAGAATGTTTTTTAATCGTCTCATGTACAGAATCAAACAATTTTTGTCCCCCCCGGGTTTCATGGTTTCATTTCATGGAAGGAGCGTGCATCATTGCATAGCCACCTTTTTCACCCCGCCCACTGACAGCTCCTACATACCTTCCTTACCCTTAAATCGCTTTCGATGTAGCCCAACGACATGTAATAATTAGTGAACTTGCCAGAATGGATGTTGGAGGATGGCTTCTCCGCTGGATTAAAGGCTACCTGTCCAACAGAAAATCGTCTGTGTTGTTCCAGGGACATAGAAGTGTTAAATAAAGACTTTGAATTAGGAACCCCACAGGAAGGTGTGCTCAGTCCCACATGTTCAATATTCTAATTAATGCATTACTTAATGCTTTGCCTAGTCAGCCCCATCATTATGTGATTAGTTTTGCTGATGTATAATGATTACACCACCGGATTCTCCAACACCCAAAAAATTTTTTATCATTTTAAATAGCCTCGTGTCAGGACCTGGGGTTGATAATCTCTACTGATAAAACAAAGATACTCAAAAGGCGTCCCTCGGGCAGAGAGGCACTGTTCGTCAGATCCCAAATTTCATGATGGGTCTCTTCTAGAATATGTAAGCAGATACAGGGTATCTAGGTTTTTTAAGGGTTTTTACTACTTGGACCTGTTGAACAAGACTTTGTCGCCAATACAAAGAACGACTAAGAGCACTTAGAGTTGTGGCGGGCTTCACCCCAGTTATGGTGCTAATGTTAAAAATTTTGAAAATGAAGTATCTTGCTTATATTAGATCATTGGTTGATTTGCTGCGCCATATTCTCTTGTTTTGACTGGAAGCTTGGGGGCGGAAAAACTGCAGAACGAAGCAAAAGGGGGATCATCCTAGGATGCCTCGTACTGCCAAAATTTTTAAATGCAAAAAGAACTTGATATTCCCAAACATCATCAGAGATGTTTTTACTGAAAGAATATCCTAATTGGGGTTAATTGCTCAGGCAAGCTCATTCAACACCTGCACAGAAGCCCTCCAAACTTTCCTCGCAAATGGTGAACCTCCCAATGGATCGAAAAGACGGGGAACCGACCCCCGCATGATCAGATACATGGGTCTATGTCAAGTAAGGCAACAGGGCACTTCTCGCTCCATTTGGAATATTCCCCATTCCAAAACCTTCCTTTTTTTCCCCAAACTACTTCTTTAAATCACAAAAAACTTCGCAGAGCAAACATGAGGCCCTTAGGTGTATTGATAACTTTTCACGCACACACCTCGCAAATTTTTCGTTGATGGTTCTGTTACAATCCACTGGGCAGCTGGTATGCTGCTGTTTCGTACAGAGGTGGGCTCCTTTTTAAGAAATTGGAGCAGCTCAATAATTGGCCTTCCCTTAGAAGACTGTTTGGCCATACTCTTGCCTGAAGCATCTTGTATCAAAGGGTTGCGTTTAATTTTACTGGGTTCTTTTGTCATCATAAATGCTCTCAATCATTAAGCATAAATTGTGGCTGTTGTGTCAGAAGCCCGACACAGGTATGGTAGGATTGTGGGGCAGTGGAGTCAGAGTGCACATTTTGTGGATTTCCATCTCACATTGGTTCAGAGATGATAGAAGATAATTGTAAGCTGTATGCTTTCAAAGGGGTAGATACAATCTTGGTTGTAGGTTAGAGTTTGAGAACAATAATCGAAAAGAACTTCAGTGAATTTTATGGACTTAAGGTCAGGGGAGATTGCACCCGTGAGTCCATCTATAACTTTTTTTTTGCAGGAGGGCCACATGTTTTATGGTGCATCCAACAAATAAAGCAGACTTTGGATGTCAAACGCCCGGTCCGCTGGGTTTTCAAGTATCTTTGGTAGGTAAATACCACCCCCAGATGTAAGACCAAACGAAATGGGCCTTTGCCCGATGGTTATTGTTTCACACCTGCGTCATTATGTATGATGCGATAAAATTAATTTTTTTGAACAACTCACTCAGGAAGTGTTCAAGAAATGGCTAAAATATTTAAACCACAGTGGGTATTTACAGACCTTCTGGAAATACCCTGACTTTGCTAGTGTAATAAAGCAATTACCACATATGTAAGTGGTTTTGTGTGTGTGTGTGTGTTTTGGTGTGTGGTGTTTTGTGTGTGTGGTGTGTGGTTTGGTGGTGTGTGGTGTGTGTGTGTGTGTGAGTATGGTGTGTGTTGTACGAGTGTTGGGGTGTGTGTAGAGTGTGTGGTGTGTGTGTATGGTTTTGTGGTGGGTGTGTGTGTTTTGGTTGTGTGTTGTGTGTTGTGGTGTGTGTGTGGTGTTGTGTGTTGTGTGTTTTTGTGTGGTGGTGTGTGTGTGGGGTGTGTTTTTATGTGATTTTGTGGTGTGTGTGTGTGTGTGTTTATGTGTGTGTGGTTTTATGATTTGTATGGGTGTTGGATGTTTTGAGAGAGAGAGATCAGCATCACCAAATTTTCACCCAATAACTTCAATCGTTGTTGACCGGGTTGTGGAATGTGAATTGTATACTCTAAAATTGTTCAAGAATTGCTGCATGTATAACGTAAGTAACCATTCTTACAGTATTCATTACCCTTTTCACTTGTGAGTTCATTACCTTGTACTAGTTGCATCAAAATTTGGGAGCCCGGTCCTGGACCTATTGTGTACCTCTGTAATCTGTAATACCTTTGTAATTGTCATGATTGTGGGTAGACCTACCTGGAGTTCATTACTTTGTAATTGTGAGTTCATTACTTTGTAAATTTGTGAATTCATTACTCTGTATTGTCTGGGGTTTAAAATTTGAGGCCCCGTCCCTTTGGGCCTTATGTACTTGTAAACTTTTGGGCTACCGGCCACAGGATGGGGTATGGGTGCATAATAACATATTAAACTAACTAACTTGAGGCGTTGTCTTGAAAGCAGTTGTCTTGAGGGCAGTCTGTTGAAAGGGAGTCTGTCTTGACGGGCACTCTGTCTTGAAGGCACCCCTGCTTTTAAGGCAGTTGTTTGAAGGCAGTCTGTCATGAAGGCACCTTTTCTTAAAGGCAGTCTGTCTTGAAGGAGTCTGTCTTGAAGGCAGTCTGTCTTGAAGGCAGCTTTTCTTGACGGCCACTCTGTTTTGAAGGCCCGTCTGTCTTGAAGGCCCCGTCTGTCTTGAAGGCACTCAGTCTTGAAGGCGTCTTCTTGAAGGCAGTCTGTTTGAAGGCAGTCTGTCTTGACAGCAGTCTGTCTTGAAGGCAGTCTGTCCTTGAGGGAGTCTGTCTTGAGGGGGAGGGTTGCTTGAAGCAGTCTGTCCTTGAAGGCAGTCTGTCTTGAAGCATCAGTCTTGAGGGCACTCTGTCTTGAAGGCACTTTTGTCTTGAAGGCACTGTCTTGAAGGAGTCTGTCTTGAAGGCAGTCTGTCTTGAAGGCAGTTGCTTGAGGGCAGTCTGTTTTTGAAGGCACTCAGTCTTGAAGGCAGTCTGTCTTGAAGGCAGTCTGTCTTGAAGGCAGTCTGTCTTGAAGGCAGTCTGTCTTGAAGGCAGTCTGTCTGAAGGGAGTCTGTTTGAAGGCAGTTGTCTTGAGGGCAGTCTGTCTTGAAGGCACTCAGTCTTGAAGGCAGTCTGTCTTGAAGGCAGTCTGTCTTGAAGGCAGTCTGTCTTGAAGGCAGTCTGTCTTGAAGGCAGTCTGTCTTGATGGCAGTCTGTCTTGAAGGCAGTCTGTCTTGAAGGCAGTCTGTCTTGAAGGCAGTCTGTCTTGAAAGGGATTGTCTTGAAGGCAGTCTGTCTTGAAGGCAGTCTGTCTTGAGGCAGTCTGTCTTGAAAGGGACTCGTCTTGAAGGGGAGTCTGTTTGAAGGCCCGTCTGTCTTGAAGGCAGTCTGTCTTGAAGGCAGTTGTCTTGAAGGCAGTCTGTCTTGAAGGCAGTCTGTCTTGAAGGCACTCGTCTTGGGGCATCTGTCTTGAAGGCAGTCTGTCTTGAGGCAGTCTGTCTTGAAGGGGAGTCTGTCCTTGAAGGCAGTCTGTCTTGAAGGCAGTCTGTCTTGAAGGCAGTCTGTCTTGAAGGCAGTCTGTCTTGAAGGCAGTCTGTCTTGAAGGCAGTCTGTCTTGAAGGCACTCAGTCTTGAGGGCACTCTGTCTTGAAGGCAGTCTGTCTTGAAGGGACTCAGTCTTGAAGGCAGGGCTGTCTTTTAAGGCAGTCTGTCTTGGGAAAGGGAGTCCCGTCTTGAAAGGGACTCAGTCTTGAAAGGGAGTCTGTCTTGAAGGCAGTCTGTCTTGAAGGCAGTCTGTCTTGAAGGCCCCTCAGTCTTGAAGGCAATCTGTCTTGAAGCAGTCTGTCTTGAAGGCAGTCTGTCTTGAAGCAGTCTGTCTTGAAGGCAGTCTGTCCCTTTAAAAACACTCTGTCTTGAAGGCAGTCTGTCTTAAAGACACCTGTCTTGAAGGCAGTCTGTCTTAAAGACACCTGTCTTTAAGGCAGTCTGTCTGAAGGCAGTCAGTCTTGAAGGCAGTCTGTCTTGAAGGCAGTCGTCTTGAAGGCAGTCTGTCTTGAAGGGACTCAGTCTTGAAGGCCCGTCTGTCTTGAAGGGAGTCTGTCTTGAGGCAGTCTGTCTTGAAGGCAGTCTGTCTTTAAGGCAGTCTGTCTTGAAGGCAGTCTGTCTTGAAGGCAGTCTGTCTTTAAGGCAAATCGTCTTGAAGGCAGTCTGTCTTGAAGGCAGTCTGTCTTGAAGGCAGTCTGTCTTGAAGGCAGTCTGTCTTGAAGGCAGTCTGTCTTGAAGGCAGTCTGTCTTGAAGGCAGTCTGCTTGAAGGCACTCAGTCTTGAAGGCAGTCCCTTTTTTTGAAGGCAGTCGCCTTGAAGGCAGTCTGTCTTGAAGCAGCTGTCTTTTGAAGACAGTCTGTCTTGAAGGCAGTCTGTCTTGAAGACACTCTGTCTTGAAGGCGTCTGTCTTGAAGACACCCCTGTCTTGAAGGCAGTCTGTCTTGAAGACACCCCTGTCTTGAAGGCAGTCTGTCTTGAAGACACTCTGTCTTGAAGGCAGTCTGTCTTGGGAAAACACTCTGTCTGAAGGCAGTCGTCTTGAAGACACTCTGGGCTTGAAGGCAGTCTGATTAATAGTGAACAGGTGACATGCAGAGTTAATGACCCCTACATAGTCGATAGGTTTTAAACCTATTGCAATAACAGGAACAGCATAACATATCCTTTAACGAGGAGAAAAAGAAGCTTCACTCAAGTATAATTAACTCTGTCGACTTTCACTTACACTTTCAGTCACACCTCGTAAGGTTTTACTGACCAACACCATGGAGAGAACCTCCCGCTAACCATTCCTAGAATAGACCCATAAGATTTGAATATGTAAATATATAAAGGACAAAGCTCGTCTCCTAGCGGTGAAGGCACCACTTTCAGATTTCGTGTTAGTTGTTCCCAATTCCTCCCTGAGCACCCGACTCTACCCCAAGGCCATTCGGATTGGTGTTGCTCTTCGCCTAGCCGCCCCCATAGTCACCGAACATAGGTGTATTTGCGGCAGGGTGTTGGCTGATCAATTCGGACTTCATGGTCTCGTGTGTCATATATCAAAAGGGAAGTATGCCAAACATGACGAGGTCAACGATATCATAAAGAGAAGTCTTGTCATAGCTCGTTGCCCAGTTCAACGGGAACCTCAAGTATGGGGGTCCTACGGAAGTCAAAAGCTTCCAGATGGAGCCTCTATGCTACCCTGGAAGGATGGTAAGCAGATTGCCTGGGACTACGCTTGTGCTGCCACGTTGGCAAACGTCTATTTGCCATACCCTGAAGTTGAAGGGGGTAGAGCCGCCAGTTACAGGGAGGCCCAGAAGATCCATAAATATGTATACCTGCCCCCTTGCTATAACTTCAACCTAATAGAGGCGGAGACCCTTCGAGCATGGGGCAAGTGTGCTCTGAAGTTCCTCAGAGAGCTGGGTGAAAAGCTCATCATAGAAACGAAGGACCACATAGCGACCAGCTTCCTCTTTCAGAGACTCAGTGTTGCGATCCAGAGGGAAAGTGCCTGCAGCATGTTGAGCGCGTGACCCCAAACCGGGGAACTGGATGGCCACCACCGGGAGCTGGATGGCCACCACCGGGGGAAATGGATGGCCACCACCGGGGAACTGGATGGCCACCACCGGGGAGCTGGATGGCCACCACCGGGGAGCTGGATGGCCACCCACCGGGGAGTTGGATGGCCACCCCCGGGGAGCTGGATGGCCACCACCGGGGGAGCTGGATGCCCACCACCGGGGAACTGGATGGCCACCACCGGGGAACTGGATGGCCACCACCGGGGGGCTGGATGGCCACCACCGGGGAGCTGGATGGCCCCACCGGGGGCTGGATTCCACCACCGGGGGGTGGGAAAAGGCCACCCCACCGGGAGCTGGAAGGCCACCACCCGGGAGCTGGATGGCCACCCC
>NC_069451.1:34061407-34081771 GCF_026875155.1 Cherax quadricarinatus | reverse complement strand
CAAAAAAGGAAAAACAGCAACAGTATACGAGACGATAAAAAACTATCATTAATCGTGATATAGTTGACTAATTGGAAGGACATTTCACTCATAAGTATACAAGATATGATGTAGGGCGAAATGACAGTAGTTTGTTGGATTATGTATTGGTAGATAAAAGACTGTTGAGTAGACTTCAGGATGTACATGTTTATAGACGGGCCACAGATATATCAGATCACTTTCTAGTTGTAGCTACACTGAGAGTAAAAGGTAGATGGGATACAAGGAGAATAGAAGCATCAGGGAAGAGAGAGGTGAAGGTTTATAAACTAAAAGAGGAGGCAGTTAGGGTAAGATATAAACAGCTATTGGAGGATAGATGGGCTAATGAGAGCATAGGCAATGGGTCGAAGATGTATGGGGTAGGTTTAAAAATGTAGTGTTAGAGTGTTCAGCAGAAGTTTGTGGTTACAGGAAAGTGGGTGCGGGAGGGAAGAGGAGCGATTGGTGGAATGATGATGTAAAGAGAGTAGTAAGGGAGAAAAAAGTTAGCATATGAGAAGTTTTTACAAAGTAGAAGTGATGCAAGGAGGGAAGAGTATATGGAGAAAAAGAGAGAGGTTAAGAGAGTGGTGAAGCAATGTAAAAAGAGAGCAAATGAGAGAGTGGGTGAGATGTTATCAACAAATTTTGTTGAAAATAAGAACAAGTTTTGGAGTGAGATTAACAAGTTAAGGAAGCCTAGAGAACAAATGGATTTTTCAGTTAAAAATAGGAGAGGAGAGTTATTAAATGGAGAGTTAGAGGTATTGGGAAGATGGAGGGAATATTTTGAGGAATTGTTAAATGTTGATGAAGATAGGGAAGCTGTGATTTCGTGTATAGGGCAAGGAGGAATAACATCTTGAAGGAGTGAGGAAGAGCCAGTTGTGAGTGTGGGGGAAGTTCGCAAGGCAGTAGGTAAAATGAAAGGGGGTAAGGCAGCCAGGATTAATGGGATAAAGATAGAAATGTTAAAAGCAGGTGGGGATATAGTTTTGGAGTGGTTGGTTGCCAATTATTTAATAAATGTATGGAAGTGGGTAAGGTACCTAGGGATGGCAGAGAGCATGCATAGTTCCTTTGTATAAAGCAAAGGGGACAAAAGAGAGTGCAAAAATTATAGGGGGATAAGTCTGTTGAGTATACTGGTAAAGTGTATGGTAGAGTTATTATTGAAAGAATTAAGAGTAAGACGGAGAATAGGATAGCAGGTGAACAAGAAGGCTTTTAGGAAAGGTAGGGGGTGTGTGGACCAGGTGTTTACAGTGAAACATATAAGTGAACAGTATTTAGATAAGGCTAAAGAGGTCTTTGTGGCATTTATGGATTTGGAAAAGGCGTATGACAGGGTGGATGGGGGGCAATGTGGCAGATGTTGCAGGTGTATGGTATAGGAGGTAGTTACTGAAAGCAGTGAAGAGTTTTTACGAGGATAGTGAGGCTCAAGTTAGAGTATGTAGGAAAGAGGGAAATTTTTTCCCAGTAAAAGTAGCCTTAGACAAGGATGTGTGATTCACGGTGGTTGTTTAATATATTTATAGATGGGTTGTAAGAAGAAATGCGAGGGTCTTGCAAGAGGCGTGAGTTAAGATAAAAGAATACACATAAAGTGGGAGTTGTCACAGTTGCTCTTTGTATACATGGCTCTTGGGAGTTCTGAAGGAAGTTGCAGAGATTGGTGGATGAATTTGGTAGGGTATGCAAAAAAGAAAAATTATAAGTGAATAAAGGAAAGAGTTAGGTTTGAGGATAACAAAAAGATTAGGTGATGAAAGATTGGTTTATCAGATTGGAGGGAGAGAGTTGGAGGGGTGAATGTTTTCAGATATTTGGGAGTGGACGTGTCAGCGGAGGGTCTATGAAAGATGAGGTGAATCATAGAATTGATGAGGGGAAAAGGGGAATGGTGCACTTAGGAGTCTGTGGAGACAAAGAACTTTGTCCTTGGAGGCAAAGAGGGGAATGTATGAGAGTATAGTTTTACCAACGCTCTTATATGGGTGTGAAGCATGGGTGATGAATGTTGCGCGAGGAGAAGGCTGGAGGCAGTGGAGATGTCATGTCTGAGGGCAATGTGTGGTGTGAATATAATGCAGAGGGAAATTTGTAGTTTGGAAGTTAGGAGGAGGTGGGGGATTACCAAAACTGTTTTTCCAGAGGGCTGAGGAAGGGTTGTTGAGGTGGTTCGGACATGTAGAGAGAATGGAGCGAAACAGAATGACTTCAAGAGTGTATCAGTCTGTAGTGGAAGGAAGGCGGGGTAGGGGTCGGCCTAGGAAGGTTGGAGGGAGGGGGTAAAGGAGGTTTTGTGTGCGAGGGGCTTGGCTTCCAGCGGCATGCGTGAGCGTGTTTTATGGAGTGAATGGAGACCCAAGGTTTTTAATACTTGACGTGCTGTTGGGGGTGTGAGCAAAGTAACATTTATGAAGGGGTTCAAGAAAACCGGCAGGCCGGACTTGAGTCCTGGAGTGGGAAGTACATGCCTGCACTATGAAGGAGGGATGTTTAAAGTTGCAGTTTAAAAACTGTAGTGTTTAAAGCACCCTTCTGGCAAGCAGTGTGGGAATGATGGTAAAAAGTTTTTCTTTTTCGCGCCACCCTCCTTTGGGGGAAAATGGGCCCATTGTTCCCTAGATTTTCCTGGGAGAGTTGGGGGTCAAACCCCCCCGCGGCCCGGTCTGGACCAGGGCCCTTGTGATAATAAAAAAATATTAAAAATTTCACTCTCTGAAATTAAACGTCAAACTACTACTTCTACAACCAGCCTTATATTACCATTTTTTTTTTCTTTTTTTCCCTCTCTTGTTCCTTTCCGTTCCCCCCCTTTAATATCTGACTTCACCTTTTGTGTTTTTGATTTGAAAAAAGGCCCCCAAAAAATCGGGACCTTGATTTAACTTCCCTTTATATGTGGGTTTTTTTTAATTTGTTTTCTAAATTTTGTCCCCATTCCTTCTTCGAAAAAAAAAATTTTGGTTTTATAAAAAACTAATCCTCTTAATACGCCCGTTCGTCCCTTTCGCCCTCCCCTTGCCCTTGTTAGTTCTGGCCCCCGACTGGTTCTTGGTCCCGTTCTGTCCCGTACTGTCCCTTTTTGCCCCGTACTTTTCCTGCCGGGCTTACTTAGCAGTACTCAAGATGTAAAATTTTTAATTTTACAAAAGGTATAGGGTTGGTACCGGGTTGGCAAAAGCATAGACGAGGGGAAAAAATTTCCCCAGAAGCTTTTATGGGGCCAGAAATTGGTAGCTTTAAATAAAAACGGGTTTGAAGGGGTTAAAAGTAGTTGTGAATTGACCCTTGACTAGGTGTGCAGTGGGCCTATTGCAGTGCTTCTTTCTTTTTATTTTTAATTTGTGTTAGATGTTTTTTCCCTCAGTGTCTACGTTATTAATGTTCATTTTGGGAGCATTGAAAAAAATAAAATTTTTGAATGCAACTGCACTTTTCAGGTATATTGTTATGTCACAAAAAACTTCTGGCAAATTTTTTAACCCTTTCATACCCATTTACCCTGCAGCTCGCGATCGTTTTCGTCAAAAATTTTTTACACTACTGAAAGCAATTTTTAGGTTGTAGGATAATAATCAAGTGCATATGTTTATATAATTTTTGGTTGTGAAGATTGTATAATCAAGTAAATGGATTATTCAAACATCAACTATTTATTTTAAACTATTGCCGTTTTTAGTGAGTCTTTTTGGTGCGAATTTTGGGTTCCCTTTCCCGGAAAGATTCTTTTTGTAAAAAAAAAAGGACACAAGTGCAAAAAAAAATGACATTTTTGTGGCAACGTTTGCTCTCCCAAAAGCTTTTTTCAAGATACAAACAAATACATGCCAAGGGTATATAAAGGCTCAGAGTGAGGTGCAATACTAGTAAGGTACCATTTCGATGTTCACTAGTGGTAGTGGTAGTAGTAGTAGTAGTAGTAGTGGTAGTGACAAAAGTAATACAATATGGTAGAGCAATTAATTCGTACATGAGTAAAAGGATATAAAAGCTATTACTTGAGTAACATAAAAAAAAGGGAAGAAACTTCTGTACTTGTTACCAAGCAACCCTAAACCAGCACACATGTATGGTTTACCCAAGACCCATAAACACAATATTCCTATCAGACCTATCACGTCAGGAATAGGCAGTGCTCCACACAAACTAGCCGGAGTTCTTGCCAAACATCTTTCCTGCCTTCTGGGGACCATCAGCCCCGCTCATCTTAAACACTCAGGCGACCTTCTCAACCGCATTCGTAACCTCTCCATCCGTAACAAGAAACTAAGCAGTTTGGATGTGACTTCCCTCTTCACAAAAGTACCTACCAAAAAAGCAATCGAGGTTCTTCGACGTAAAGTCAATCAGGACCTTAATCTTCCTCTACCTCCCGGAGATTTTGTTGACTTGATTGAACTCTGTGTTAATTTCAACTGTTTTTCTTTCAATAACAAGCTCTACAAACAAACCTACGGCATGGGAATGGGGTCCCCAATAAGTGCCGTCCTAGCCAACTTATACATGGAACACCTAGAGTCCGAACACTTCGCCAACATCATCCCTTCAAGCGTCACTTGGTTACGTTACGTGGACAATGTCCTCGTAATAACTCCAAAACGTTTTGATGTACGGGATCTTCAGGCAAGGCTCAACGCAGTTGAACCAGCGATCCAGTTTACACTAGAAGAAGAGTCCAATGACAAGCTACCTTTCCTCGACGTCCTCATTCACAAAGTAGACAACAATCTAAGATTTCAAGTTTATCGGAAACCCACCAATAAAAATGATCTCACACACTTCTATTCCAGTCAAGATACCAAGACCAAAAGAGGCATCATCATCGGGTTTTTCCTAAGAGCATACCGAATTTGTAGTCCTGAGTTTCTTGACGGGGAATGTACATACATTCACCAAAACATTCACTGAGTTACATTTTTCCTTCTTTTTTCATCAAAGACTGCAAGAAAAGAGCTCTTCAGATCATTAATCTCCACGCATCAACACCACTCCCAACAAAGTTTAATTCTTCCCAACAGCCAGGTTGCACTGAACGTCTCAAAAGTACTTTACACAAGCTAACACTGGAGTCGCCATCGCTTCTAGCACTTCAATAAGGATCTAACCAGGACAAAATCCAAGCACCACGAACCAGTCAATGCAGGAGTTTACACTATACCCTGTGGAGGCTGTGACAAGATTTACGTAGGTGAAACAGCAAGAAACCTCGACACCCGCCTCAATGAACATATTTACGCATGTAGGAACGATAACTTGAACAACGCCTGTGTACAACACCGAAATTCCACCAATCATCTCATGAAATTCAGAGACGCCCAATTAGTGATCAATGAAAACTAACTTCGCAGACGCAAGTGCCTCGAATCAGCACTGATCGCTGTTTCAAATACAATTAAACAAAACAACGGCAGCTTCATCATCTCCGAAGTCTTAGCAAGAATCCTCCTGAAAACAGTAAACCCTGCCATCACATAGTCTCTCTTGTTATACTACACAAAGCACATTACAGAGAGTGAACACTGAAACAAGCTGCCTCTTTCCACTCTATATTTGTCCAACCTATTTTTATGTTACCCAAGTAATAGCTTTTATATCCTTTTACTCATGTACGAATTAATTGCTCTACCATATTGTATTACTTTTGTCACTACCACTACTACTACTACCACTACCACTAGTGAACATCGAAATGGTACCTCACTAGTATTGCACCTCACTCTGAGCCTTTATATACCCTCTGTGTCCGTGTATTGTTTGTAATGGCTTGATAAAGCTCCTGGAGAGCGAAACGTTGCCACAATAAATGTCACATTAGTTGCACTTGTGTCCTTTTACTTTACATATTGTCGGTAATTCTACCAACTTTGTTACAAAAGATTCTTTGCTTGATATATCCATCTCTTGCCTTCTGTCCAGTCACTTCAGTGCAAGCTTCAGTCATCAATTTTGAGTGTTGTTTGGCCACTTGGGTACCTCCAATGAAGTCTCAGTAATTTTCAGAACCTGTTGATCTGATGGAGAAGCAATGAAAGGTTTCTCAGTTTTGAGTTCAACCTTCCAGTCAATCATGGAAAGATAGTTCTTTGCTTGCCACTTTAGTTTGGGAATCACTACTTTTCTTGAGTTGACAATAGGCCTGACCTGGGAGTCACATGAGTGAGATTTTCAGTGCCGGGCTCCACCATGATGACTTAATGATTTTTCACTGTCTTTGGACTCCATTTCTTGGTCTTCTCATTCTTTGTCATTACACGAGTGGAGGTCTTCTTACCATCCAAATACAGTGATGCGATATTCTCCAAGTCTGTTAGCTCATTTTCTTGCCTCTCCATTCGGTATTTGTGTGTGGCATCTCGTAACTTCTCTGGTCGAATAACTTGACTTTTGTCGTCCTTGGTGATAATGCCATAGTCCATTAAGGTGGTGGTATCAATGGCATCTCCAGCATAATCACTGATCAAGTATCGGTCACATGTGGCTTCCAGTGTGGGGAGTCTTGTTCTGTTCTGCTGTGAGCTGCTGGCAGTCAGATCACTAAAGACATAGTCAGCATCAGTATCGACAGAAGGGCTATCTCTGGCATCCTTTGAATGACTCACGAAATCGTAATGACACGATTGCAAACAAACCATACCACGGGCGGGGATAGAACCCGTGATCAGAGAGTCTCAAAACTCCAGACCGTCGCGTTAGCCACTGGACCAGCTAGCCACAATAAGATTCGTCCAACTAGGTATATTTTCGAAAAACTTGCATTTGTGGCCACAGTGGTGCCTATGCTAACCTTCCTATGGTGTAGAAATATACCTAGTTGGACGAATTTTATTGTGGCTAGCTGGTCCAGTGGCTAACGCGACGGTCTGGAGTTTTGACACTCTTATCGCGGGTTCTATCCCCGCCCGTGGCATGGTTTATCCTTTGAATTATAGTCAGAATCAGAAACTTCTCCAGCTGCCGATTCACTCTGTCTTTCCTGCAGCTGCTTTACCCCTCTGGCTGCATCCTGCTCCTCTTTTACCGTCACTCTGTCCCACATCCTCGTTACTGTCATGTCAACGCAGGGAATTTTCATCTTCCTATCGCCTCTCTTGTTAAGGAGGAACTGCACCTCACGTTTAGTAGCTTTCACACCACAATAACAGTCCAGGTAGTATCCGTCATACTCCTTTATTTTGCACCCTACATCTTGACAAGAGGCAGCAGGACAAAAACAACTACCTATATCAAACAACTCGTTTATTTCTTCCTGAAATGTAGCACTTTTGGAGACATTTTTGTTCTCATTAAGTGCTGTTCCTCTGCTGTGCAATTTTCTCAGTCTTTTCTCAATAGTTTTTTTCTGGCTGAGAATAGGAATAGTCTTTCTGTCTCCAATTGATTTCTGCCATATTTTAGAATAATCATTAGCTACTACTACCTTGATAATCACTGAAACATCAGTAAACTTTCCTTCATCACATTTATATCACAGCAGTTCCTTAAAATATCACCTTTGGGAGGAAGTTTGTTCATTGGATGAACACTGGCATGACCAAACAATGCATGTCCTGTGGCTTTCCTCGTTAACATTGTAGTTATCTCAGTAGTAAAGTATATAAGTAGTCAGAGTATCTGAAAAGAGAGAAAGTTAGTTACTGTTTATAAATACTGCAGAGTACATAGATACAGTACATAAAAACACTGTGCTGCGCTACTCAATAATACCTCTACCCATCAACTTCATATTTCGCACTGAATCTAAGATGTATATAAGGAACAATGCCTGAAGAGAGCAGCTTCTTTCAATGTCAGTACGCTGAGGTCGGTGGTCACCTGCGGTCATACCTGTCCTAAGCTCTGGGAGTTAGCGTGGGGTGTTACCAAACTCCATGGCTTGTTGTAGTGTTTTAGAATCTCAGGTTAAAGTGTTGAAGAAGGAGGTTCTACTTCTTCAGGAGGAAAATAGGAGGCTGAAGCTTCGCCTAGATGAGTTTGGGAGTGAGTGTGAGAAGGATTTAGCTGGTAAG
Source organism: Cherax quadricarinatus (assembly GCF_026875155.1). Classification (NCBI taxonomy): domain Eukaryota; kingdom Metazoa; phylum Arthropoda; class Malacostraca; order Decapoda; family Parastacidae; genus Cherax; species Cherax quadricarinatus. The sequence goes on along the minus strand of NC_069451.1, from coordinate 34,073,729 downwards.
GAGGAAATGGTAACTAGCAGTGATAGTGGCAGCCGCTTTAAGTGGCAAGTGGTTCACAGTTCAGGAAGAAGGAAGATAAGGAGGGTTAACAGAGAAGATGTGAAGGTAGGAAATCGATTCTCTGTTCTCCAGGATGAGTGCACTTCAGTGGTTAGTGAGGTTGAAGGTACCACTGATTCCCCTGCTAATCAAGGTAAGAATATTTTAATAGTAAGAGATTCTCAGGTAAGATATATGGACCGTGCTTTTTGTAACAGAGACAGAAAGGCCAGACAGAGGGTGTGCCTTCCTGGAGCTGGTGTTAGTGACATAACTCAGTAAGGTTGGATAATATTATGTCAGAAATGGGAACACCCATTATCTGTCTTAGTGCTGGGGATAATGACATTGGGAAGGGCAGGAGAGAGGAGCTGCTAGATAAGTACAGGTCAGCCATAGAAGTAGTTAGGTCTAAGGGAGGGATCCCAGTCATATGTAGTATCTTGCCTAGAAAGGGAGTGGGCAATGAATGGATGTATAGCGCAACTGTATAAATTGCTGGCTAGACAGGCACTGCAAGGAACTTGCAATCCCATTCATTGATAACTGGGGCCTATTCTTTGGCAAACGTGATATGTATGCAAGGGATGGGGTTCATCTCTCTGGGGATGGAGTGGTTGCATTAGCCAATTCGATTGAGAGGGTAATTGATGACTTGTCTAGGAATTTAAACTGATAGATTATAGAGGTATGAGTGTTTGTGGGAAACAATCAGGCTGCAGCATTAGGGTTAATAAACAACAGTTATTACCGGGATACCTCAGGGATATGTTTAAAAAGACAACATTCAAAATGAAGTTGCTAGTAAAGGCAAATCAATTGATCAACAAACAAAGGAGATAGTAGAGGGAAAACGAGTGACTAGCTCCTTAAACTTTACTTACAAATAGTGGGAAAGTCTAAGAAATAAGATAGATGAGCAAAGATTACTTGTAAGGTAGGGATATGATATCATTGGTATAACAGAGACCTGGTTCAACTTGAAAGATAGGGAAATGCCTTCTGAATGCAACATACAGAGAGATTTAGGTATAATAATAATGATCCCAAATGGGTTAACGGGGGCTAAAGCATCTATTAGGGGAGAAAAAGGGGAATTTATAGGCGATCAGAAGAGGAGAGGTTAACCTTACTGACCAATATGTTCAGCTTAAAAGAGAAGTAAAAAAGGCGATTAGAAAGGCTAAAGGGTGACTATGAAATTAAGTTGCTAATGAATCAAAGACTAATCCAAGGGGTTCTTTCAAGTGTTAGGACGAAGGTGAAGGAAAAATTTAGGACCTCTGATAATTGGGAATGGACAGCTGACGGAAAATTTGAACTGGAAATGTGTTCCTTATTTAATGACTATTTTTTGTCAGTTTTTACCACAGGAAGATGTAAATGGATTCCAGTAAATTCAATTATTTAGTTCCTGATGAATTTAAGTTAACTAATATTACTGTCACGGGGACATGGTTTTTAAAACGCTAGACAACTGAAGCAAATAAGTCCCCGGGACCCGATGAGCTGTTTTCCAGGGTACTTAAGGAATGCAAGATGGAGCTTAGTCAGCCTTTAAACGAGTGTATTCATGCGTCCATCGTTACCGGTGTTGTGCCAGAGTTGTGGAAGATGGCTAATGTGGTTCCTATATTCAAATCAGGGGATAAGTCCACTCCTTCAAATTACCGTCCAATAAGCCTGACATCTATAGTGGGCAAGTTATTGGAGTCAATTATAGCTGACATTATCAGAAGTCACATTGAAGGGATAACTTGATAAACGAATCTCGCATGGATTCACGAGAGGTCGTTCCCGCCTGACAAACTTACTGACGTTCTTCAATAGAACATTTGAGGCAGTTGACAGTGATAAGGAATATGATATTGTTTATTTGGATTTTAGTAAAGCCTTCAATAGAGTGCCTCACAAGAGACTCTTAAGAAAAGTGGCAGCTCATGGTATAGGAGGTAAAGTTCTAGCGTGGATTGAGGCATGGCTTACCAATAGAAAGCAGAGAGTTACCATTAATGGAGTGAAATCTGAATGAGGATTAGTCACTAGTGGCGTTCCACAAGGATCAGTTTTAGGCCCTCTCCTGTTCATAATTTACATTAATGACCTTGATGAAGGGATTACGAGTGACATGAGTAAGTTTGCTGATGATACACTCTGAGGAGGATATCAATGAACTCCAGGACGATTTGGACAAATTAATATCTTGGTCTGAAAAATGGCAGATGAAGTTCAATGTGGATAAGTGTAAGGTACTTGCCCTTGGTAATGAAAATAACCCTCGAAGCTATAATCTAGGTGAAGTAGAGCTTGGTCATACAAAATGTAAAAAAGACTTGGGAGTCATGGTAAGCAGAAATCTAAAGCCAAGACAACAGTGCCTTAGTGTGCGCAACAAGGCCAACAGATTACTTGGATTTATCTCAAGAAGTTGGGTTTAGAAAGACTTGTAAGCAAACACTAAACCCTTTTATTAGAAAGTTTCGGCCGGGCCTTGATCATTCTAACTACAAGGTAGAAAGGGACATTATATATGGGCGGAGAGTGAGGGTGCGCACGTGACCTGGGGAAATGTCAAAGAACTTAAATGGGGGAAAACACTGTAAAAGGCCTACTGGCCCTGCGGGCAGGCCCTTTATCAAAACAACTCTCCCGTGGGGGACGGGTGACGATGAAATTTTGTGACTCCTGTGTTTTTGGGTTGGTGTGCTTAAGTTCATGTATGCCAATGTTTTTGAAATTTTGTAGTTTGGGGTTTTGCTTCTTAGGTGGGAAAGGGCGATTTGAGGCTTTTTTTAGGCACCGTCGGGTCTGGGTTGGTTCGGTGAGAACGAGTTGTCCCTCTTTCCCAGTTCATCAAATGCCCCGTGGGGTCTCGGGAGGACCTGCACCTTACATCGTCTCTGTTAGAGGCATTTAAATGCTCATTCAGGCGGACTGCAAGATCTCTGCCTGTCTGCCTACATTTTTTTTGGGGGACAGAACCCCCAGGGGATGTGTAGACCCCTCGGTAGAAGTTGAGGTGTGGGGCTGCGTTTCGTAGTGAGGTCTTTGATAGATGATGTGTTTTTGGTGGAAACTTATGTTACTCTAGAAAAGTCCCCTGCAGTATTCGTGGCCATCCCCAAAGGGGAGTCTATAACTGTTTAGGGGGCTGTTCCATGGGCGGTTTGTGAGGATGCTTTCCCTTTGGGTTGAAATCTCGGATAAAGAAAGATGGGAATAAAGTGTAAGGCTTTGTTATTAAGTGCTTCTTCTTCTAAAAAACAAGGGCTGGGTGCGAAGACTCTCAAGAAGAACCCAAGAGGACCCCTCTTTTGCGGGAGCCTGGTGTGAATAGAAGTGTTAAGCGTCTTGTTGGTAGGTTTTTATCCCTTTTAAAGAGAAGTTTGTCACGTGGGAGATCTGCCGTAGAACGTCGGGGAAAAGGGAAGTTTGCCATCATTTTCGAGTTCAAGTGTAAATTTTATGATGGTTCAACTGCATTGATCTTGTGAAAGGGCCTGGATTTTAGACGTTGGATAGAAAAAAAATATATATCAACGTATCTTACCCAGGAAACGGTTTTGGGGAAATGAGGGTGTTGGTAAGACAAATATGAAAATTTGGGGAATTTTATTATAAAACGTTTCCCCTACCAGTGGGTTTTCTTCAGTCAAGTACGAAATTGATGAAGAAAAGATTTAAGAGATGTAATCGTCCATCACCCTTAAAGTTTTGAGGTGGTCGCCCCTCATTGGGAAGGCATTGTTCCATAGTAGAAAAAATATGGAGAAGAAGTGCGGGACGAGTTTTATGCGCCAAGAGGGAGAGTGGGCCCCACTAGGAGAGGAAAGAACTCAGTGTTGAAGGTCAGGCCCCTTCCCCCCAGCCCTCTCACTAGTGGAAGTTGGGGAAGTTGTTGGGTCTGTCCAAAAACCCCCTTTTTGCAGTGTCTGACAGCTTCTGTCAGACACTGCAACACAGGGTTCTTGGTACAGCCCGCAATCAACTTCCTCAATTTCCCATAGGGGGGGGCTGGATTTGAAGGGACCTGACCTTTCAAAAATCTGGTTTTTACCTCCCCAGGGGCCTACGTCTCCCCTTGGCGTAAAAAGATCGTCCTGTCACTTCTTCTCCATATTGTTTCATACTATGGAACAAGCCTTCCCAATGAGGGATGCCCCCTCAAAACTTTAAGGGTGATGGACGATTACTCGTCTTAAAGTATTTCCTGTTTCATCAACTTTTGTACTTGACAAAAAGCCTACTGTGTAGGCAAACGTTTCATAATAAAAAACCCTAAGTTGATATGTGTCTTACCAAAACAACCTGTGGTTTTTATCCCTTTTAAATGGGGAATGGGGGTGCTGAATTTCTCTGTCTCCGGGTTTTCCATGAAGGGTTGGAAAAGCACAGCATGAGCGGGCTGCCCTTGCATCCCAAGCATTTTTTTTAAACATTGCCCTGATATTTTGAAGAATTTGAAATTAGCACAATTTCCCACAGATTGATAAATTGAAGGGTAAAGGGAGGTCGTGGTTTTTTCAGTGAGCCCTTTTCCGAATTTTTTGATTGGCGTCAGTAGGAACTTTGGGGAAAGAGGGCTGTGAATCAAAGGGAAACCCGCTTTTTTTTTTGACATTCGGGTTTGGAAATTCGGGAAAAAGAAGGGGTCACCTGAGTGTTTGAGGTGGGTGATGATGGTCCCCCAGAAGCGCTAAAAGGGTTTTTTTTTGGCAAGGTGGCCGGCTATCTGTGTGGTCGTCCCTATCCCTGAAGGATAGGCCGTAGTGGGATGCCATTTTGTGTGTCTTGGGAAAGGCCCATAAGGCGTGCGGGTTTTTCGGTTGACTGGTAAAAGTTTAAGTAGTTTTTGCCTTGTTTGTTTTTCCCCGTGATGTACAGCCTTTTTGAAGGAAAGTCTGGGTACTTTGAAGTGACTGTTCCCATCAGGCTGGTATGGTTTGGGTGTTGAGAAGATTTAAGACTTTATTGTTGTATCGACGTGTTGGTAAACCCACCACCCCCTTTGTCAGCGGTTGTAATGACGATATCATCGTTTTTGGCCAGGTTCCCGATGCTTGGATGTATCTTTGGGAATGACCGGTCTTGAAGGGGGTCAGTAGCTGCAGCAGTGTAATTCCTTGAACAAGCCCTTTTTAAACTCGGAGTCCCAAAAGGTTTGGTTCTCGGGTTTCCATATCACCGATTTGTTTTTTGTTTATGCCAGTAGTAAACTTGACCCTGGTGAGGGCTTTTCTCGGGGGGTTAGTGTATGGAAAATAAGTTATTTGATTTCTGGTCGCCCATTTTCCCTTTTTTGTTAAATTTTTAACTTCTTCAAGTACAGGACAACTGTTAAAAACAATGCTTTGGGATGGCAAAGGGCAGCCCGCTCTGCTGTGCTTGCCAAAATCTTTATGGAAAACCTGGAGAAGAAAATTCAGCACCCCCATTCCCAAAAACGTTTCCCCGGCTAAGATACGTTGATGTACTTTTGGGTTTTTTATCCCGGACGTCTCAATATCCGGCCCTTTTCAACAAGTCAATGCAGTTGAAACCCTCAAAAAGTTTACACTTTAATCGAAAATGATGGAAACTTCCTTTCCCCCGCGTTTACTGTGCAATTCCCGACAGTGACAAAATTTCCAACCTACCAAACCTACCAACAAGGCGTCTTATACACTTCTATTCCACCAAGGCTCCCCCACTAAGAGAGGGGTCCTATTGGCTTTTCTTGAGAGCTCTTCGCATCCCCCAGCCCTTTTTTTCTAGAAGAAGAATGCACTTACATAACACAAACCTTTTCATCTTAGTTTTTCCCCTCTTTCTTATCCGAGATTGCAGATCAGGGACAAGCTTCCCCAACAAAACCCCCCATGGGAAAAGCCCCCCAAAAAGTTTTGTACTCCCATGTGGGGGAGTTTCACGAATACCCCAGGGCACTTGCTTGAGTAACATCAAGTTTCCACCTAAACACATTTCTATCAAAAACCCCACTACGAAACGCAGCCCCCACCTCTAACTTCTACAGCAGGCGTCTACACTATCCCCTGTGGGGGTTTTGTCCAAGAAATAGTGGGGAAACAGGGAGAGATCTTTCAGTCCGCCTGAATGAGCATGAAAACCTCTAACAGAGACGATTTTAAAGGGACGATGTGTCCCCCCAGAGACTCACGGGGCATTTGATGAACTGGAATGAGCCAACCGTTTTCACCGAACCAGACCTCGACGCCGACGGTGCCTAGAACCCCACTAATCGCCGTCACCGACACTTAGAACGCAACACTGGAAACTACAAAATTTTAAAAAAATTGGCTACATATACTTAAGCAGACCAACCCAACAACACAGGAGTCACATGATTTTTCGTTACCCGTCCCCTATAGGTAGAGGTTGTTTTGATAGGGCCTGCCCCGCTGGGCCAGTAGGGCCCTACAGTGTTCCTCCCTTTTTATGTTCTTATGACATTCCCCAGGTCACGTGGCACACCCCACTCTCCGCCTTTTAATAATGTCTTTTACCCCTGTATGTTAGAAGTGATCAAGTCCCCGGCCGAAAAGTTTTCAATAAAAGTTTATAGTGTTTGCTTTCATGTCTTTCTAAACCAATTTTGAGATAAATCCAAGTAATCTGTTGGCCCTTTTTGCGACACAAGCCTGTTTCTTGGCTTTATTTTTCTTACTTTCCCAATCTTTTTTTATTTTTACCAACTCACTTTACCTTTTAACCAAAAATTTTTTTATTACCAACAATACCCATTACCCTTAACTTTCCCATTTTTCAACCAAATTAATTTGTCCCAAATTCCCCGGGGTTATTATTCCCCTCAGAGGTATCACAGAAAAATTACTCGTCATCGTAAACCTTCATCAAGGCATTAATGTAAATTATAAAAAGGAACCCCCAAAAAAGATCCCCGGGGCCCCTATGACTAATCCCTCATTCAGATTTTTACTCCCCTTAATTAAATCTTGCTTTTATTGGGAAGCCATCCTCAATCCCCGAAAAAACTTTACCTCCTTTTCCCCGACGCCACTTTTTTAAAGTCTCTTTGGGCACTTATTGAAGGCTTTACTAAAATCCCCCAAAAAAAAACAATATCAAATTTTTCCCTTTTCACTGTCAACTGCCCCAAAAGTTTATTGAAGACGTCAGTAAGTTTGTCAGGCAGGAACGACCTCTCGGAATCCATGTGAATTGTTATCAAGTTACTCTTCAAGGGGTTTTGATAATGTCAGCTATAATTGACTCCAATAACTTGCCCACTATAGATGTCAGGCTTATTGGACGGTAATTTGAAGGAGTGGACTTATCCCCTGATTTGAATATAGGAACCACATTAGCCATCTTCCACAACTCTGGCACAACACCGGTAACGATGGACGCATTGAATACACTCGTTAATGGCTGACTAAGCTCCATCTTGCATTCCTTAAGTACCCTGGAAAACAGCTCATCGGGTCCCGGGGACTTATTTTGCTTCAGTTTGTCTAGCTGTTTTATAACCATGTCCCTCGTGACAGTAATATTAGTTAACTTAAATTCATCAGGAACTAAATAATTGTTAATTACTGGAATCTCATTTACATCTTCCTGTGTAAAAACTGACAAAAAATAGTCATTAAATAAGGAACACATTTCCAGTTCATTATCCGTCAGCTGTCCATTCCCAATTATCAGAGGTCCTACTTTTTCCTTCACCTTCGTCCTATACACTTGAAAGAACCCCTTTGGATTAGTCTTTGATTCATTAGCAACTTTAATTTCATAGTCACGTTTAGCCTTTCTAATCGCCTTTTTTACTTCTCTTTTAAGCTGAACATATTGGTCAGTAAGGTTAACCTCTCCTCTTCTGATGCGCCTATAAATTCCCCTTTTCTCCCCTAATAGATGCTTTAGCCTCCTGTTAACCCATTTGGGATCATTATTATTATACCTAATATCTCTCTGTATGTTGCATTCAGAAGGCATTTCCCTATCTTTCAAGTTGAACCAGGTCTCTGTTATACCAATGATATCTATATCACCTACACTTACAAGTAATCTTAGCTCATCTATCTTATTTCTTAGACTCCTACTATTTGTATAGTAAAGTTTAAGGGAGCTAGTCACTCGTTGCCCTCTACTATCTCTCTTTGTTTGTTGATCAATTGATTTGCCTTTACTAGCAACTTCATTTTGAATGTTGTCTTTTAAACATATCCCTGAGGTATCCCGGTAATAACTGCTGTTTTTAACCCTAATGCTGCAGCCTGATTGTTTCCCACAAACACTCATAACTCTATAATCTATCAGTTTAAATTCCTAGACAAGTCATCAATTACCCTCTCAATCGAATTGGCTAATGCAACCACTCCATCCCCAGAGAGATGAACCCCATCCCTTGCATACATATCACGTTTGCCAAAGAATAGGCCCCAGTTATCAATGAATGGGATTGCAAGTTCCTTGCAGTGCCTGTCTAGCCAGCAATTTATACCAGTTGCGCTATACATCCATTCATTGCCCACTCCCTTTCTAGGCAAGATACTACATATGACTGGGATCCCTCCCTTAGACCTAACTACTTCTATGGCTGACCTGTACTTATCTAGCAGCTCCTCTCTCCTGCCCTTCCCAATGTCATTATCCCCAGCACTAAGACAGATAATGGGCTTGTTCCCATTTCCTGACATAATATTATCCAACCTACTGAGTATGTCACTAACACCAGCTCCAGGAAGGCACACCCTCTGTCTGGCCTTTCTGTCTCTGTTACAAAAAGCACGGTCCATATATCTTACCTGAGAATCTCTTACTATTAAAATATTCTTACCTTGATTAGCAGGGGAATCAGTGGTACCTTCAACCTCACTAACCACTGAAGTGCACTCATCCTGGAGAACAGAGAATCGATTTCCTACCTTCACATCTTCTCTGTTAACCCTCCTTATCTTCCTTCTTCCTGAACTGTGAACCACTTGCCACTTAAAGCGGCTGCCACTATCACTGCTAGTTACCATTTCCTCCTTACCAGCTAAATCCTTCTCACACTCACTCCCAAACTCATCTAGGCGAAGCTTCAGCCTCCTATTTTCCTCCTGAAGAAGTAGAACCTCCTTCTTCAACACTTTAACCTGAGATTCTAAAACACTACAACAAGCCATGGAGTTTGGTAACACCCCACGCTAACTCCCAGAGCTTAGGACAGGTATGACCGCAGGTGACCACCGACCTCAGCGTACTGACATTGAAAGAAGCTGCTCTCTTCAGGCATTGTTCCTTATATACATCTTAGATTCAGTGCGAAATATGAAGTTGATGGGTAGAGGTATTATTGAGTAGCGCAGCACAGTGTTTTATGTACTGTATCTATGTACTCTGCAGTATTTATAAACAGTAACTAACTTTCTCTCTTTTCAGATACTCTGACTACTTATATACTTTACTACTGAGATAACTACAATGTTAACGAGGAAAGCCACAGGACATGCATTGTTTGGTCATGCCAGTGTTCATCCAATGAACAAACTTCCTCCCAAAGGTGATATTTTAAGGAACTGCTGTGATATAAATGTGATGAAGGAAAGTTTACTGATGTTTCAGTGATTATCAAGGTAGTAGTAGCTAATGATTATTCTAAAATATGGCAGAAATCAATTGGAGACAGAAAGACTATTCCTATTCTCAGCCAGAAAAAAATATTGAGAAAAGATGAGAAAATTGCACAGCAGAGGAACGCACTTAATGAGAACAAAAATGTTCCAAAAGTGCTAATTTCAGGAAGAAAAAAAACAGTTTTTATATAGGTAGTTGTTTTTGCCCTGCTGCCTCTTGTCAAGTGTGGGGTAAAAATAAAGGAGTAGGAGGATAACCGGGGACTGTTTTGGGGTGTGAAAGCTACAAAACGTGAGGTGCATTTTCCCCCTTAACAAGAGAGGCGGGGGAAAGATGAAAAATTCCCTGCGTTCAAAGTAAGAGGATGGGGGGACAGAGTGAGGGTAAAAAGGGCGGGATGCAGCCAGGGGGGTAAAGCGTGCGGGAAAGACAAGTGAATCGGCGCTGGAGTTTTCTGATTCGATTTAATTAAAAGGATAAACCATGCCAGGGCGGGGATAGAACCCGCGAAAAAGGTGTAAAAATTCCGACCGCGCTTTGGGGGGCACTGGCCAGCTAGCCACATAAATTCGTCCAACTAGGTATTTTTCAAACACCATGGGAAGGTTGCATGGGGCACCACTGTGGCCCAAATGAAAATTTTTTTCAAAATATCCCATTGGACGAATTTTTTTGTGGCTAGCTGGTCGTGGAACGCGACGGTCGGGATTTTTGAGACTCTTGATCAGGGTTTCTACCCCCGCCCGGGGGTTGGTTTGTTTGCAATCTTTTCATTACGATTTCGTGAGTCTTTTCAAAGGTGCCAGAGATAGCCCTTCTTCGATTGTGCGACTATGTTTTGGGTGATTGACTGCCAGGCTACAGAGAAACAGAACAAACTCCCCAACTGGAAGCACATGTGACCGTTATTGATCAGTGATTTGCTGGAGATGCCATTGATCCCACCCCCTTAAATGGTATGGCATTATCACCAAGGCGACAAAAGTAAATTATTCGACCGAGAAGTTCGAGATGCCACACCAAAAACCGAATGGAGAGGCAAGAAAATGGCTAACAGACTTGGGGAATATCGCATCATGGTTTTTTGGGTGGAAAAGACCTCCCACTCGTGTAATGACAAAGAATGAGAAAACCAAGAAATTTGGGGCCAAAGACAGTGAAAAATCTTAACACATGGTGGAGCCCCCGGGATAAAATTCACCATGTGACTCCCCGTCAGGCCTATTTCAACTCAAGAAAAGTAGTGTTCCCAAACAAAGTGGCAAGAAGAAAAATTTCCCTGATTGACTGGAAGGTTGAACCAAAACTGAGAAACTTTCATTGCTTCTCCCTCAGATCAACAGGTTTGAAAATTACTGAGATTCATTTGGGGCCCAAATCCAAACAACATCAAAAAAATTTAGACTGAAGCTTGCACTGAAGTGATGGACGAAAGGGAAAAGATGGATATATCAACAAAGAATTTTTTAACAAAGTTGGTAGAATTACCCACAAAATGTAAAGTAAAAGGACAAAGTGAAAACTAAAGTGACATTTATTGTGGCAACGTTTTGCTCTCCAGGGCTTTATCAAGCCTTACAAAAATACACGGACACAGAGGGGTTTTAAAGGTCAGAGGAGGGCAATATATGAGGTACCATTTCGATGTTCAAAGTGGTTGGTTGTGTGAGTGGTAGTGACAAAAGTAAACAATATGGTAAGGGAATTAATTTGTACATGGTAAAAAAAATAAAAGTATTTCTTGGGAACTAAAAATAGGGTTGGACAAATTAGGTGGAAAAAGGGGAAACTTGTTTCAGTGTTCACTTCCCGTAATGTGCTTTTTTAGTATAACAAGAGAACTATTGATGGCAGGGGGTTCTTTTTTTTAGGAGGATTCTTCTAAAACTTCGGAGATTGAATGCCCTTGTTTTGTTAATTTTATTTGAAAAAAGGATCAGTGCTGTTCGAGGCACTTGCGTTGCGGAAATTAGTTTATTGTACAATTGGGCGTCTCTGAATTTCATGAGATGATTGGTGGAATTTTTTGGTTTGTACCGGGTTGTTCAAATTATCGTTCCTCTGCGTAAATTGTTCATTTAGGGGGTTCGGGTTTCTTCTGTTTCACCCACGTAAATCTTGTACGCCTCCCAAAGGGGTTGTGTAAACTCCCGCATTACGGTTCGTGGTGCTTGGTTTTGTCCCGGTTAGATCCTTTATTTAAGTGCTAGAAGCGATGGGACCCCCAGTGTTAGCTTTGAAGTACTTTTGAGACGTTTGTGCAACCGGTGTTGGGAAAAAATTATAACTTTTTTGGGATGGTGTTGATGCGTGGAGATTAATGATTGAAAGCTCTTTTCTTGCAGTCTTTGATGAAAAAAAAAAGGAAAATGAACTCAGTGAAGTTTTGGTGAAAGTATGTACTTCCCGTCAAAAAAATCAGGCTACAAATTCGGTTGTTTAGGAAAAACCGATGATGATGCCTCTTTTGGTTTTGGGGACTTGACTGGAATGAAATGTGTGAGATCTTTTTTTTTTGGTGGGTTTCCGATAAACTTGAAATCTTAATTGTTGTACTTTTTGAATGAGGACGTCGAGGAAAGGGACTTGTCATTGGATCTTCTTTAGTGTAAAAGGATCGCTGGTTCAAATGCGTTGAGCCCCTTGCCTGAAGATCCCGTCATCAAAACGTTTTGGAGTTATTACGAGGAAATTTGCCCGGGCC
>NC_069451.1:33879297-34060907 GCF_026875155.1 Cherax quadricarinatus | reverse complement strand
ACCTAACTGCCGACTATAAGTTGATTACAAACTCCTTGCCACTCAAGAACTGCTCTTGTACCTTGCTCTTGTAGCGTGAGCTATGGTGTTCTTCACACCTTCGACAGGTATCGGTGACTTGATAGAAGCTGAAGTGTCCTTGGATGTCCACGTCTTCCATAGTCTAGGAATACGCACACTGGTACACTATGTTCCACAAGATATGTCTTTATTGTTCACAATCTTATCACTAAAGAAGCTTCCTTGCCACTTCCTCGATGAAGCAAAGCAGAATGTTTGATTCTTGCTGTCTTAAGCATAGACAACAATGTCCACTATCTTTACCATGGTAATAAAGTGGGAGCAGGATTTTCCTTAATTGTCCTGCTAAGGTAAGAGATGAACTTTCTTTTATTAAACTACACTTTGCAACACTGCAAGGAGCGTCGGTCGAAGCGACCACGTCCCATACTCATACTGCATCTGCTATCAATTACTCGCTGTAGCAGTAAACAAGATGCTTGCCCCTTCTGAGAGGGCTGGGCCCCTCAGGGCTGAAAGGGGCTGAAGGGGGCCGAAGGGGGCTGAAGGGGGCTGATAACCCCCTCCTGGAGAAAATTTCTCCACAAAGATGGTTCAAGGTAGGGTTCAAGATGGTTCAAGGTAAGGCTCAAAATGGTTCAAGGTAAGGTTCAAGATAGTTCAAGGTAGGGTTCAAGATGGTTCAAGGTAGGGTTCAAGATGGTTCAAAGCAGGGTTCAAGATGGTTTAAGGTAGGGTTCAAGATGGTTCAAGGTAGGGTTCAAGATGGTTCAAGATAAGGTTCAAGATAGTTCAAGGTAGGGTTCAAGATGGTTCAAGGTAGGGTTCAAGATGATTCAATGCAGTGTTCAATATGGTTCAAGGCAGGGTTCAAGATGGTTCAATGCAGGGTTCACGATGGTCCAAGGCAGGGTTCAAGGTGGTTCAAGGCAGGGTTCAATATGGTTCGAGGCAGGGTTCAAGAGGTTCAATGCAAGGTTCTTGATGGTTCAAGGCAGGGTTCAAGGTGGTTCAAGGCAGGGTTCAAGATGGTTCAATGCATGGTTCAAGATGGTACAGTGCATGGTACAAGATGGTTTAGTGCATGGTTCAAGATTGTTCAGGGCATGGTTCAAGATGGTTTAGTGCATGGTCCAAGATGGTTCAGTGCATGGTTCAAGATGGTTCAGTGCATGGTTCAAGATGGTTCAGTGCATGGTTCAAGATGGTTCAGTGCATGGTTCAAGATGGTCCATTGCATGGTTCAAGATGGCACAGTGCACGGTTCAAGATGGTTCAGTGCATGGTTCAAAATGGTTCAGTGCATAGTTCAAGATGGTTAAATGCATGGTTCGAGATGGTTCAGTGCATGGTTCAAGATTGTTCAGTGCATGGTTCAAGATGGTTCAGTGCGGGGTTTAAGATGGCACAGTGCATGGTTCAAGATAGTTCAGTGCATGGTTCAAGATGGTTCAGTGCATGGTTCAAGATGGTTCAGTGCATGGTTCAAGATGGTTCAGTGCATGGTTCAAGATAGTTCAATGCATGGTTGAAGATGGTTCAGGGCAGGGTTCATGATGGTTCAGTGCATGGTTCAAGATGGTTCAGTGCATGGTTCAAGATGGATCAGTGCATGGTTCAAGATTGTTCAGGGCATGGTTCAAGATGGTTCAGTGCATGGTTCAAGATGGTTCAGTGCATGGTTCAAGATGGTTCAGTGCATGGTTCAAGATGATTCAGGGTAGGGTTCAAGATGGTTCAATGCATGGTTGAAGATGGTTCAGGGCAGGGTTCATGATGGTTCAGTGCATGGTTCAAGATGGTTCAATGCATGGTTCAAGATGGTTCTGTGCATGGCTCAAGATGGTTCAGGGCAGGGTTCAAGATGGTTCAGCGCATGGTTCAAGATGGTTCAGTGCATGGTTCAAGATGGTTCAATGCATGATTTAAGATGGTTCAGGGCAGGGTTCAAGACGGTTCAGTGCATGGTTCAAGATGGTTCAGTGCATGGTTCAAGATGGTTCAGTGCATGGTTCAAGATGGTTCAGGGGAGGGTTCAAGATGGTTCAGTGCATGGTTCAAGATGGTTCTGTGCATAGTTCAAGATGGTTCAGTGCATGGTTCAAGATGGTTCAGTGCATGGTTCAAGATGATTCAGGGTAGGGCTCAAGATGGTTCAATGCATGGTTCAAGATGGTTCAAGGCAGGGTTGAAGATGGTTCTGTGCATGGTTCAAGATGGTTCAGTGCATGGTTCAAGATGGTTCAGTGCATGGTTTAAGATGGTTCTGTGCATGGTTCAAGATGGTTCAGTGCATGGTTCAAGATGGTTAAAGGCAGGATTCATGATGGTTCAGTGCATGGTTCAAGATGGTTAAAGGCAGGATTCATGATGGTTCAATGCAGGGTTCAAGATGGCTCAGGGCAGGGTTCAAGATGGTTCAAGGTAGGGTTCAAGATGGTTCAAGGCAGAGTTCAAGATGGTTCAAGGCAGGGTTCAAGATGGTTCAATGCAGGGTTCATGATGGTTCAATGCAGGGTTCATGATGGTTCAATGCAAGGTTCAAGATGGTTCAAGGCAGAGTTCAAGATTGTTCAAGGCAGGGTTCAAGGTGGTTCAAGGCAGGATTCATGATGGTTCAATGCAGGGTTCATGATGGTTCAATGCAGGGTTCAAGATGGTTCAGGGCAGGGTTCAAGATGGTTCAATGCAGGGTTCAAAATGGCACAAGGCAGGGTTCATGATGGTTCAATGCAGGGTTCATGATGGTTCAAGGCAGGGTTCAAGATGGTTCAAAGCAGGGTTCAAGATGGTTCAAGGCAGGGTTCATGATGGTTCAAGGCAGGATTCAAGATTCTTCATGGTAGGGTTCAAGAAGGTTCAAGGCAGGGTTCAAAATGGTTCAATGCAGGGTTCAAGATGGTTCAAGGCAGGGTTCAAGATGGTTCAAGGTAGGGTTCAAGGCAGGGTTCAAGATGGTTCAAGGTAGGGCTCAAGGCAGGGTTCAAGATGGTTGAAGGTAGGGTTCAACATTGCTCAAGGAAGGTTTCAAGATGGTTCAAGGCAGGGTTCAAGTTGGTTCAAGGCAGGGTTCAGGATGGTTGAAGGCAAGGTTCAGGATGGTTCAAGGCAGGGTTCAGGATGGTTGAAGGCAAGGTTCAGGATGGTTCAAGGCAGGGTACAAGTTAGTTTAAGGCAGGGTTCAGGATGGTTCAAAGCAGGGTTAAGGATGGTTCAAGGCAGGGTTCAAGTTGGTTCAAGGCAGGGTTACATAAGAACATAAGAAAGAAGGAACACTGCAGCAGGCCTACTGGCCCATTCGAGGCAGGTCCAAGACTCCTACCGGCTTAAGCCAATGCCCCAACCTAGTCAAGTCGGGTCACATTTACTTAAGGAAGGAACACGGCAACTGACCTAGTAGCACAAGCTAATCAGGTCCAACTCACACCCACCCACACCCACTCATGTGTTTATCTAACCTATTTTTAAAACTACGTTTTAGCCTCAATAACTGTACTTGGGAGTTTGTTCCACTCATCCACAACCAGTGCTTTCCTATATCCTTCCTGAATCTGAATTTCTCCCACTTAAAACCATTGCTACGAGTCCTGTCTAGGCTAGATATTTTTAGCACGCTATTTACATCCCCTTTATTTATTCCTATCTTCCATTTATACACCTCAATCATATAACCCCTAATTCTACGCCTTTCTAGAGAGTGCAGATTCAGGGTCCTCAATCTATCCTCACAGGGAAGATTTCTAATACATCTGGTCAACGTTGTCATCCTCCTTTGTATGTTTTCCAGGGCATTTATATCCATTCTGTAATACGGTGACCAAAACTGTGCAGCATAGTCTAAATGAGGTCTAACCAAGGATATATAGAGCTGAAGAACAACTTGAGGACTCCTATTATTTATGCTTCTTGATATGAAGCCAAGGATTCTGTTAGCTTTATTGCGAACACTTATGCACTGTTGTCTTGGTTTCAGATTACTGCTAACCAGAACTCCGAAATCTTTTTCGCAATCCGTAATATTAAGATGGCCATTATTTAGTTTATATGTGGCATGGTTATTTTCCTGTCCAACATTCAGAACTTTGCATTTGTCTATATTAAATTGCATCTGCCACTTCTCCGACCAGTCTATTCAAATCTTCCTGGAGTGCTCTAATGTCCTCATCAGAGCGAATTCGACGGCCTATTTTGGTGTCATCGGCAAATTTGCTCATGTGTATTGCTCATGTTGCTCTTTATGCCCTCATCAATGTCGTTTATGTGGATTGTGAACAACAGAGGGCCCAACACTGACCCCTGTGGAACACCCGTCGTGACGCTTCCCCACTCTGATTTCTCCCCATTTATGCAAACTCTTTGCTGCCTATTTGTCAACCATGTCTCTATCCAGGAAAAAATTTCTTGTCCTATTCCATGTGCCTTAATTTTCCCCAATAGCCTCTGATGTGGAACCCTGTCAAAAGCCTTACTGAAGTCCATATACACAATATCATATTCATTACCATGATCTACCTCCATGATCTACCTTAGTGAAAAAAATTAATAAATTCTTAAGGCAGGAACGCCCCTTTGTAAAACCATGCAGAGATTCGTTGATTAATTTGTGCTTTTCAAGGTGGCTACGAACTGCCTCGGCAATTATTGATTCCATAAATTTTCCCACTATGGAGGTTAGGCTTTTTGGTCTATAGTTCGAAGCTTAGGACCTGTCACCTGCTTTGAAAATAAGTATCACATTTACCATTTTCCACTTATCTGGCACCATGCCAGTCTGTAGTGATGTATTGAAAAGATTAGCAAGAGGTTTGCTAAGCTCCTCTTTACATTCCTTTAGAAACCTTGCATACAGTTCATCAGGGCCTGGGGATTTGTTAGATTTTAATTCATCAATTTGCCTAAGGACCATGTCACTTGTGACCATAATCGTGCATAGTTTATTATCATCCTGTTCTGCATAATTTATTATTTCTGGAATATCGCTAGTATCTTCCTGAGTAAAAACTGAGAGGAAGTATGTGTTAAAAATTCTACACATTTCCTTATCACTATCTGTGAGCTGACCTGAGTAACTTTTGAGTAGGCCTATCTTGTCCCTGATCTTACTTCTGTATACCTGAAAGAATCCTTTTGGGTTAGTCTTCGATTCTCTTGCAACTTTAACTTCATAATATATTTTTGCTTTTCTTATTCCCTTTTTTATTTCTCTCTTTAACTGAATATATTGATTTCTTAATTGCACCTCTCCCCTTTTGATTTGCCTGTTTATGCCTCTCTTTTGACCAATGAGATGTTTTAATCTATTGTTCATCCATCTAGGATCATTTTTGCTTGATCTGATTTCCCTATTTGGAACATAAGTTGTCTGAGCAGCTAGAACTATGCCCTGGAAAACGTCACATAGGCAATCATCACCACCTACCTGACCCATAGTCAGGTCATTCCAGTTCAGCCCACCCAAGTAATTTTTCAGTCCTATGAAATCAGCCAAGCAGAAGTCAGGGACAAAGACTTGATTGCCATTA
Source organism: Cherax quadricarinatus (assembly GCF_026875155.1). Lineage (NCBI taxonomy): Eukaryota > Metazoa > Arthropoda > Malacostraca > Decapoda > Parastacidae > Cherax > Cherax quadricarinatus. The sequence continues at coordinate 34,055,364 of NC_069451.1, read as the reverse complement.
TTAGGGGAATTCCATGATATATTAAAACTGAGTGATTTGTGATCACTTTCCCCAAGCTCATCATTAACCTCAAGATTATTAATTAGTGTTTCCCTGCTGGCAAGAACCAAGTCAAGCAGGTTATTTCCTCTAGTTGGCTCTGTCACAAACTGTTTTATAAAACAATCCTGAATCGCATCAAGAAAGTCACTTGATTCTAAATTTCCTGTCAAATTGCTCCAGTCAATCTGTCTATAGTTGAAATCTCCCATTATCACAACATTTTCGTAAGTAGAGGCCATACGAATTTCATAACATAGAAGTTTACCGCACTCCCTATCAAGATTCGGAGCCCTGTAAATCACACCCAAAATTAGTTTTTCACGGCCCTCGAGAAGCTGTAACCAAACAGATTCAGTGACTGACGCTTCTAATTTTATATCTTGTCTAACACAACAATTTAAATTGTCTCTGACGTACATTGCTACTCCACCACCCTTCCTGTTGACCCCGTCAGATGGTTCAAGATGGTTCATGGTAGTACTGAAGATGGTTCAAGGCAGGGTTCAAGATGATTCAAGGCAGGGTTCAAGATTGTTCAAGGTAGGGTTTAAGATAGTTCAAGGCAAGGATGAAGATGGTTCAATGCAGGGTTCAAGATGGTTCGAGGCAGGGTTCAAGATGGTTCAAGGTAGGGTTCAAGATGGTTCAAGGCAGAGTTGAAGATAGTTTAAGGTAATGTTCAACTTGGTTCAAGGCAGGGTTCAATATGGTTCAAGGCAGGGATCAGGATGGTTCATTGCAGGGTTGATGAAAGTTTAAGGTAGGGTTCAAGATGGTTCAAGGCAGAGTTGAAGATCGTTCCAGGTAGGGTTCAAGATGGTTCAATGCAGGGTTCAAGATGGTTCGAGGTAGGGTTCAAAATGGTTCAAGGTAGGGTTCAAGATGGTTCAAGGCAGAGTTGAAGCTAGTTCAAGGTAATGTTCAAGATGGTTCAAGGCAGGTTTCAATATGGTTCAAGGCAGGGATCAGGATCGTTCAATGCAGGGTTGATGATAGTTTAAGGTAGGGTTCAAGATGGTTCAAGGCAGAGTTGAAGATCGTTTCAGGTAGGGTTCAAAATGGTTCAATGCAGGGTTCAAGATCGTTCCAGGTAGGGATCAAGAGGGTTCAAGGAAGGGTTCAAGATGGTTCTAGGCAGAGTTAAAGATAGTTCAAGGTACGGTTCAAGATGGTTCCTGGCAGGGCTCAAGATGGTTCAAGGCAGGGTTCAAAATGGTTCAAGCTAGGGTTTAAGATGATTCAAGGCACGGATCAAGATGGTTCAATGCAGGGTTCAAGATGGTCCAAGGCAGAGTTGAAGATAGTTCAAGATAGGGTTCAAGATGGTTCAAGGCAGGGTTCAGGATAGTTCAAGGCAGGGTTCAAGATAGATCAAGGCAGGGTTCAATATGGTTGAAGGCAGGGTACAGGATGGTTCAAGGCAGAGTTGAAAGTAGGGTTCAAGGCAGGGTTCAAGGTAGGGTTCAAAATGGTTCAAGGTAGGGTTTAAGATGATTCAAGGCACGGATCAAGATGGTTCAATGCAGGGTTAAAGATGGTCCAAGGCAGAGTTGAAGATAGTTCAAGATAGGGTTCAAGATGGTTCAAGGCAGGGTTCAGGATAGTTCAAGGCAGGGTTCAAGATAGATCAAGGCAGGGTTCAATATGGTTGAAGGCAGGGTACAGGATGGTTCAAGGCAGAGTTGAAAGTAGGGTTCAAGGCAGGGTTCAAGGTAGGGTTCAAGATGGTTCTAGGCAGAGTTGAAGATAGTTCAAGGTACGGTTCAAGATGGTGTTTGGCAGGGCTCAAGATGGTTCAAGGCAGGGCTCTAAATGGTTCAAGGTAGGGTTTAAGATGATTCAAGGCAGGGATCAAGATGGTTCAATGCAGGGTTCAAGATGGTCCAAGGCAGAGTTGAAGATAGCTCAAGGTAGGGTTCAAGATGGTTCAAGGCATAGTTCAAGATGGTTCAAGGCATTGATCAAGATGGTTCAAGGAAGGGTTCAAACCATAGTTCAAGATGGTTCAAGGCAGGTTTCAAAATGGTTCAAGGCATGGTTAAAGATGGTTCAAGGCAGGGTTCAAGATGGTTCAAGGCAGGGTTCAAGATGGTTCAAGGTAGGGTTCAAGATGGTTTAAAGCAGGGTTCAAGATGGTTCAAGGCAGGGTTCAAGATGTTTCAATGCAGGGTTCAAGATGGTTCAAGGCAGGGTTTCAGGCATGTTTCAAGATGGTTCTAGGTAGGGTTAAAAATGGTTCAAGGCAGGATTCAAGATGGTTCAAGGCAGGTTTCAAGGCATGGTTCAAGATGGCTCAAGGCAGGGTTCAACATGGTTCAAGGCAGGGTTCAAGATGGCTCAAGGCAGGGTTCAAGATGGTTCAAGGTAGGGTTAAAGATGGTTTAAGGCAGGGTTCAAGGCATGGTTCAAGATGGCTCAAGGCAGGGTTCAAGATGGTTCAAGGCAGGGTTCAAGATGGTTCAAGGTAGGTGCAAGATGGTTCAAGGCAGGGTTGAACATGGTTCAAAGCAGGGTTCAAGATGGTTCAAGGCAGGGTTCAAGATGTTTCAAGGCAGGTTCAAGATGGTTCAAGGCAGAGTTGAAGATTGTTCAAGGTAATGTTCAAGATGGTTCAAGGCAGGGTTCAACATGGTTCAAGGCAGGGATCAGGATGGTTCAGCGCAGGGTTGATGATAGTTCAAGGTAGGGTTCAAGATGGTTCAAGGCAGAGTTGAAGATCGTTCCAGGTAGGGTTCAAGATGGTTCAAGGTAGGGTTCAAGATTGTTCTAGGTAGAGTTGAAGATAGTTCAAGGTACAATTCAAGATGGTTCCTCTCAGAGCTCAAGATGGTTCAAGGCAGGGTTCAAAATGGTTCAAGCTAGGGTTTAAGATGATTCAAGGCAAGGATCAAGATGGTTCAATGCAGGATTCAAGATGGTCCAAGGCAGAGTTGAAGATAGTTCAAGGTAGGGTTCAAGATGGCTCAAGGTAGGGTTCAGGATGGTTCAAGGCAGGGTTCAAGATGGTTCAAGGTAGGGTTCAAGATGGTTCAAAGCAGGGTTGAATATGGTTCAAGGCAGTGCTTAAGATGGTTCAAGCCAGGGTTCAAGATGGTTCAAGGAAGGTTCAAGGCATGGTTTAAGATGGTTCTATGTAGGGTTCCAGATGGTTCAACGCAGCGTTCAATTCATGGTTCAAAATGGTTCAAGGCAGGGTTAAAGATGGTTCAATGCAGGGTTCAAGATGGTACAAGGCAGGGTTCAAGATGGTTCCAAGCAGGGCTCAAGATGGTTCAAGGCAGAGCTCAAGATGGTTCAAGGTAGGGTTCAAGATGGTTCAAGGCAGGGTTCGAGATGGTTCAAGGTTGGATTCAAGATGGTTCAAGGCATGGCTCAAAATGGCTCAAGGCAGGGTTCAAGATGGCCCAAGGCAGGGTTCAAAATGGTTCAATGCAGGGTTCAAGATGGTTCAATTCAGGGTTCAAGATGGTTCAAGGTAGAGTTCAAGATGGTTAAAGGTAGGGTTCAAGATGGTTCAAGTCAGGGTTCAAGATGGCTTATGGTAGGGTTATTAAAGTTGGTTCAAGGCAGGCTCCAAGACATTGTTCAAGATGGCTCAAGGCAGGGTTCAAGATGGTTCAAGGCAGGGTTCAAGATGGTTCAAGGCAGGGTTCAAGATTGTTCAAGGCAGGCTTCAAGACATTGTTCAAGATGGCTTAAGGCAGGGCTAAAGATGGTTCAAGGCAGGGTTCAAGATGGTTAAATGTATGGTTCAAGATGGTTCAAGGTAGGGTTCAAGATGTTTCAAAGCAGAGTTCAAGAGGGTTTAAGGCAGGGTTCAAGATGGTTCAAGGTAGGGTTCAAGATGGTTCAAAGCAGGATTCAAGGTGGTTCATGGCAGGGTCCAAGATGGTTCAAGGAAGGGTTGAAGGTATGGTTCAAGATGGCTCAAGGCAGGGTTCAAGATGATTCAAGGCAGGGTTCAAGATGATTCAAGGCAGGGCTCAAGATGGTTCAAGGTAGCATTCAAGATGGTTCCATCCAGGGTTCAATATGGTTAATGGCAGGGTTCAAGATGGCTCAAGGCAGGGTTCAAGTCATGGTTCAAGATGGCTCAAGGCAGGTTCAAGGCATGGTTCAAGATGCTCAAGCAGGGTCAAGAAGGCTCAAGCAGGGTTCAAGATGGTTTCAAGTAAGGAGGGTTTCATTAAGATTCAAGGTCGGGTCAATAATTGTTCAAAGATTCAAGATGATCAAGGCAAGTTCAATATGGTCAAGTTGGTTCATGATGGTTAAGGTAGGATTAAGATGGTTCAAGGAGGAGCAAGAGGATCAAAAGTAGGTTTCCAAGATGGTTTAAAGGCGTTTTGTTTCAAAAATGGCTCAAGGCGGGTTCAGAGATCTTTCAAGGCAGGGTTCAAGGCAGGTTTCTAGATGTTCATGGCCTGGTTTGAATGCATGGATCAAAATGTCTCAAGGCAGGTTTCAAGATGGTTTCAAGGTAGGGTTTCAATATAGTTCACGGCAGAGATCAAATATGGCTCAAGTAGGTTCAAGATGGTTCAAGGCAGGGTTCATAATAGTTTTTGCAAGTAAGGCTTCAACATGATTCAAGATATTTCAAGGCTGGGATTGAGTTGCAATATGGTTTTAAGCAGGGTTCAATATGGTTCAAGGCAGGGTTCAAGATGGTTCAGTTTAGGTATCAAGATAGTTGAAGTACTCAAGGTAGGGTTCAAGATGGATCCAAAGCAGGATTCAAGATGGATTCAATGTAGTGTTAAATATTTCAAGGCAGGTTCAAGATGGTTCAATGGCATGTTTCAAGATGGTTTGCAGCAGAGTTTCCAGGTGTTCAAGGCAGGGTTCAAGATGTTTCATGCATGGAATCAAGTTGGTTCGAGTGCATGGTTCAAGATGGTTAAAGGCAGGATTCAAGTTGGTTCAATGCATGGTTCAAGATGGCTCAAGTCAGTGGTTCAAAATGTTCAATGACAAGGTTTCAAGATGGCTCAGTGCATTGTTCCAGATGGTTCAAGGCAGGGTTCAAGATGGTTCAATCATGGTTCAAGATGGGTTCAGTGCATGTTTCAAGATGGTTCAGTGCATTGTTCAAGATGGTTAAAGCAGGTTCAAGACTGTCCGAGGCATGGTTCAAGATGGTTAAATCAGGTTCCTGATGGTGAATGCATGGTCAAGGTGTTCAGTGCATTGTTTCTAGATGGTTCAAGGCCCCAAAATAAAAAAATGGGGGGGGGTTCAAGATGTCAGTGCATTAGGTTGAATGATGGGTTCATGTGTGATGGGTTAGAGAATGTGTGTAAATGCAGGTCATGATGTTTCAATGCAGGCTCAAGACAGTTCAGGGCAGGGCTTCAAGATGTTCGAAAACGTAGGTTAAGTTTTCAAGCAGAGTCTCAAGATGGTTCAAATGATTCAAGGCAGGTTTCATGTGGTTGCTGTGCAGGGTTCTTGATGGCGTGGAACCACAGTCAGATGGCCTTCACATCCAGAACCAACAGATACAGATACTAATGCCGAAAAAAAATCCCCCCCCAGTACCAACAATACCACCATCCGATAACATTCTTCTTTGCAAATATACAGGGTCTAAAAAAGCCAGCCACAAACAACAAAATACCTTTTCATCCGTGGACTGCTTGCAGAGGCAAAGGCAATGTTCGCGGCTTTCCAACTGAGACCCACATAAAGGGATCACTTTGGACACGAATATGGATCCCATGTTACACCTATACAGATGTACAGAGGTGAACAGGCAAAATGGGGGGGGGGGGTTGGCCTTACATTGCCAGAGTCATTGTTTTGCACAGAACTGCTTAATGCCTCAATGACGTAGTGGAAGTTTTAGCAAAAGGTCGGAGAACCAAAACCTAGTCATGTGGTAGTCTACAAGCCTCCGGATGCAACATCCCAGCAATTCCAGAACAGGCTGTTAAAATTGACCACTGTCTGAAAATCTTCCAGCTCCTGCACCCAACATCTTGCTCCTGGGGGATTTCAACTTAAGGCACCTAAATATGGAGGAAATATAGCAAATAATAAGTTGCAGAAATAACACCCAGAGCACTCTGATGAAAACTCACACTCACACGAGCTTTTAAATTTCTGCACAAAATTCAATTTAAAACCAGCAAATAATAGAGCCTACTAGACTTGAGAATACAACTAGACCTCAAATCTTCACTAACAATGCATGAAATCTGATAAGAAATGTCACCATATCAAAAACAATATACATCAGATCACCACATAATTGAGTTCAAGACATGTATGGCGTGGAGCCCCAGACCGACAAAATAGACTAGTCACGAGGGATCATTCACCAAATTCAACATCAATAACAAAAACATAAAGTGAGACCAAGTAAACCAAGTCTCCTAACCGATATAAGCTGGGAAGATCTACCTAAGCAACACAGACCCAAACTTATGCCTAGAACAGATTAACTCGGTGGGCACTCTGTATGCACAAGGCCATATTCCGCTATGAAAAAGGAGAGTAGATGTAAAATAGGAAAGAGACAGGCGCTCCCTTTACAGGCCACGGAAAAGAAATAACATAGGCGGCTAACAGAGTCAATATATTCGAAATGCGCAGGGGAGACACTGTCAGAAGAAAACAACATCGAACATAAGCAAAAAAATCCTTTTAGGGAGTCAGAACGCGAAGAACTAAAAGCCATAAATGAAATCGAAAGAAAACCCATATATTTCTTCCCCTATGCCAAATCAGAAATCGAGAACAACGCGCAGTATTGGGCCCCCTACTTAAACAAGATGGGCCTACACAAGATTACAGCAAGGAAATGAGTGAAAGCTACTCAAGTCCCAATATGACGTCAGTTTTAGCAACCGCTAACCAGACTGCGAGTCTCAGATCAAAATGAATTTTTACATGAGAAGAGCCACAAATCCATCACGATCGGCCAAATGACTTCGAACAGCATAAATGTACATGCCACCTGCACGTCTGCCACCAGTGCCAGACTCATGAACTCTGTGTTCATCAAGAACTGCAAGAAGCCCCTATCACGAGCCTGTTCCCTCCAATGGAGTAGGGAGCATGGACACCTGGGGGGGGGTCGTCCCACAGTTCTAAAACAACAGACATAGCCCCAATCCACAATTGGGGCTATTCTAAAGCCAACAGCAAAGAACTTACATACGAATAGCGCTAACATCCCAAACATAAAAATCTTGAAAGGGTCCTAAGAAGCAATAACAAACCACACCCATACTAGAAACCCTCAGTTTAACACAACCCAGGGCAACAATGGTTTAGACACAGTCGCTCTGTCTGTCTCAACTACAGGATCACTACGACAAGGTCCTAAATTGCACTAGAAGACAAAAAGAATGCAGATGTAATATATACAGACTTTTGCAAAAGCCTTCGACAAGTGTGACCCTGTCGTAATAGCGCACAAAATGCGCGCTAAAGGATAACAAGAAAAGGTCGTCGATGGAACTATAATATTCCTCACTAACAGAACACAGAGAAGCTCAACAGAGTAAAGTTCCGAGCAGTACGGTGGAAAAAAGCTCTGTTTCCAACAAGGCAAAGTTACTAGCTCCCATCTTGTTCCTCCACTCTCATATCCAACATAGACAAGGATGTCAGCCACAGCAACCGTGTCTTTCCTTTGCAGATGACACCCGAATTGCATTACAGTGCTTCCATTGCAGACACCTGCAACGGCTCCAGGCGGACATCACAAATCTTCAGTGGGCTGCAGAAACAATATGAAGTTCAACGATGAGAATTTCAATATACTCAGATATGGTAAACATGAGAAATTAAATCCTACCAGCTTCTTCTTTCTCAAAAACTTCGCCCATCAAAACTTGTGATGGCCAAAGTGAAAGTTCAACTAACATAACCACGTAGATACCACAACAAGACCCAAGAATACTAAGAATGTAACCCAAATCTTGACAAAATTAAAGATCTCTAAGGAAACCACCCTGCTAACCCAAAACACTGCCTCCGCTGCCAGACACCACTATAATACCACGCTCCGAGAAAACTACCATCTCCTCCATTGCGACCCCATATCTACTTCAGTGATACAATGAAAGGATATCGCAGACGACACAACCCAGTAATAAAAGAATAACACAGGTCCCTAGAACCCAACTTGTCTACCCAGCAGGACGCCAGTGTATCATCAACCCCCCTCACCGAAGCCACCCAGGGAACACAACAACAACAACAAACATGGCTGACATCCCCCCTTCCAACTCCACTCCCTTCAAAGGATCATCCATGATAAACTCAGGTACGATTATTCCCGACAATATCAATGACTACATCGTTGCCTAGAAAATGAAATCAAAAGATATCAAAGCTGCACTCGAGCGACGAGATTTCCAAGATAACCAACCTCGAAATAAGATCCAACAACCTTGAAGAGAAGAAATACCATCGGGAAGTGTTGACACAGAAAATACCTCTAAAAAGCAGCTATAGCCATCACTACTGAGCAAAATACAACAAAAATATGATGTTTGAAGAAGCAATCAAGGACGGAATCAGACATGCACACTACGACTAAATGAAATACCTTGTTTTCCAAGAGCGACAAACTTGAACAAATAAGTTGTCGATGCAGTTATAATAAACAGTCCACCATTCCTAGTGACATAACACAAGCTCCGTCAAAGGAAAACTGCTGTCAGGTATAATACAGGACCACGTACAAGTCAGCGTGCAAACCAATGAAATCAAAGAAACACGTTTTGTTAGGAAAACCAGGAAAGTAAACACATTATAATGATCCGACTTCATTCTACGATAAAAGAAAGGACCTAATTAAAATCGCCAAATACAATGAAAAAGGAGTGTACATAAATGAGTGTTCTAACAAAAAAACGTCAAAACCTTCTGTTCAGGCTGAGAAAACTAAACATTAAAACAAAATACATCAGTGTACACGCGACTGGGAAAAACTCGTAAGGAAAACATCAACAGGACAACAATAATACCATCTCAAACGAACATGATTTCTCTACCTTCCTTAGAAAAGCTGACATTTCTGTAAAGCTTAGATAAGTGCCCTTAAGTACATATATACGTGTGGTGCATATATTGTACGTTACTAGTATATTGTACATTATATTTTATTATTTTTCATCACTACAATGCCAACTACCTCTAAATACTCTATAACTTTCTTAAGGCTATTAATTGCTCTAATTTTAAATTAAAATTCAAATCTTACTCTCAAATTAATAAAATTCATTTTTTCTTACCCTGTCCAATATAATTTTTTATCCCTTACTTGTTTTTTTAGTCACTTTAACATTGTGTAGGCAATTAGAGTTATATTCCAATACTTATGCAAGGACCAAAACTATCATTGCTAGCTAGTACCAACTACCACTACCTCATTTTTTTTACTTTTTGTGCTATAAACAGTCAAATTTAATCTATATTACAAATCAGATCTACTCCCTAAACCATATTAAATTCATAGTGACCAACTGACCCTTTAACTTTGTTTACCATTACTATAATAGTTAGTCCCTTATATATGTTTTCTCCTTTATTTTAGCTTTATTAACTACCACTAGTTTTATAAATTCACAATTGTTAAAATAATCAAGGTTAATCATTATTACTTACTAAAAATTTAGATAAACACCATATTCCTACCAGTCTATTTTTAACTTTTTGTCATTAAACAATATTTTAACTTCCCATAACATTTGTTGCCAAATTTCAAGTTTTTTATATTCAACCCCAACCTTTGTAATTATCCTTTGTACCTGTGGACCTGTCTACCCAACTTACAATCATATTATAACCAAGACATTACCATTGTGAATTTTTTAATCTATTATTCTTTGGTACTTTAATTGTTAAATTTACATTTTGTCCAAATTTAAAATCTAATAGTTTAAAAACCTTGAATCTTGTCAACAACCTAAACAGACTCTAGAGCAATTGCAAGTACCATTTCAAATTGTATTTTATATTATAAGGGTTTATATATAATTCCCTACCATCGGTCCATTTAACTTTGCTTATCCATTACTTAAATTTGAAGTCCCTATAATAATTTTCCCCCTCCTTTAGTTTAGCTTTATATAACTATCCCTAGTTTAACATACCACAACTGTTAAAATAATCAATGTGCTATTCACAGGTGCTAAAGTAGAATAAGCTCACAATTTTTGCATTATATTCCCAAAGCTACATTTATTTCACAACCTACTAATTCGTCCCTTTTTTATTATAATTTAAACTTAATTATAACTTTTAAAAAATTACTTTTGAGTACTAACCTACTATCATTTCCCACGCACTATTATTTATATCACATATTTTGTATTAGTCCCTTAGCTCATTATATTAACATTTGTTAAATAATTCCACCATGTGCTCCTTTGTTAGCATAAGACTATTTACTTTGTTTTATACTTAATTCTAACTAAGATTCCACTTCACTACAAATCTTATGATTAGCAAGCATTGATCCCAGATACGCAACCTCTTATTTAATGACTATAAATGCGAATCAAAAAGTTACTGTATTACTACACTGCAGAACAATCAAAGGCACTTCTCAGTGCCAACAACAACATAACTATCTTTAACTACAATATCCGATCTTTTACTTAAGCAAGCATTATTTAACGAGGGACCTCATAGCATTACTAAATTCCATACATTCCCATATGTCCATCCATTACACCTAACTGAAAACCTGGCAAAAGCCTGATAGTACAGATTCTATGCCATTCCTGGTTACACAGCCATACACAACTGTAGCCAGACCAACAAGGGTGGCACAGCCATATACTACTTCGACCAACTAGAATGTATCACTAATACCTTGCACAAGGTGAACATGGGGAATATATAATAGCTACATCAATCAATCCAAATACCTTACAAAAAAACCTTCACATTGATAAACATCTACAGAATTCCACAGCAAACATTAGCCAATTTAGTCCAAAAACTAGGAAGTATATAACTGATGCACGATGAACATAGATCACTTACTACTCTCAGGTTACTTTCAATAAAAATCACCTGCAAGGACCAGGACCCACACGTTCCTGAATTCCCACAACACAAAATGAGTAACGGTATGTAACTACCAACAGTAACAAAAACCTACAAGAGTTACAGAGACTAGTGTTTCCCCTATTTTGACCACATCTGGACAACACGCATAATCCCCTTTAAATCAGGCATAATTACAGATAATACCACAGAACCACTAACCTACTTTCCCTCAATAACAACTCCTTGGTAAACTACCACCCCAAGACACAACTAAAGTCACCTTCACTATCTCAATGAGGGCAGCCATTAATAACTTCACAACAGCATTACAAACATTGATTGGCACACTGAGCAAGAAATCCTAAACAGATATTGACGAATGTATTAATAATTTTCTAAAAAAGACCCAATACCTCTATAACAAGCACTGCCCTAAAAAACTAAACGATGCAGCAAAGAGACTGAACTTCCCTGGCGTAACACCCAGCATTCTCAATCCATAAATACAAATCACCAATATGAAAAACAGTACAGAATGTGTCACATAACCAAGAACCAAACAAAAACGTTACACGTCAATCCAACCAGCCCTGATAAGAAGGGCAAAAAAATTGTATTATGAGAACAGATTATCCAACTTACGAGGTGAATATAAAAAGACCGTGGAAAACTATCTGAAACTCTGGGAACAAAAAAGAATATCACGAAAATAGCGCAATAAAATTAGCAAAATCAGATGAACCCCAACTCCCACCAACAGAAACAGCAAACATACTCAATGATTTCTTCACCACTATAGGACAAAACCTTGCCAATAAAATCCCAATCTCAGATACCCCACCAAATGACTACCTCACCGGCAACTACCCAACACACTGTTCCTAGCTCCCCGACTAACCCATACGAAGTCTCCCTTATTATCACTGCAGCACATTCCACCCTTTATATACCAAAAAAGTGTCACAAGTAGTCAATCTCCAATCATTGCAACACTCTTAAAACAAATCCATTGAATCTCCCCTACCCTACAGTAACTCAAATAGCAAGGGTCACCCGATCCACAAGGAGGAGATCAACAGAGTTGAATAACAATTATGCCAATATTCCAACTTACACCCTCCTCTCAAAAATCTTCGAAAAATTAATTCATAAACGAATCTACTCCTACCTATCTCCAAAACATACTCCACCCCTGCCAATTGGATTCAGGCCTAATAAAATTACTAATGATGCTATTATACACAGGCTAGAATAAATATACACGCACATAGAGAAAAAAGAAAGTCCCCTGGGATCATCATTGACTTACGTAAATCTTTTGAATACAGTTGAACCATGACTAGCTCCACGAAAAATTGCACACTAATGGGTATAAGAGGGAACTCCTCAATAACCTCTAGTCATACCTCAGCAACAGAAGCCAATATGTGTACGCAAATGGGGCAAACATCTTCTGTGCGCAACCAATTACAAGTTGAGTGTCCCACAGGGAAGTTTCCTGGCCGCTCTTCTCTTTCTCCTATACATAATTGACCTTCCAAATGCTTCGCATTACTCAAAAAACCCACACTATTTGCCCGATTAACACTACATACGTCTTCTCTCACCCGAGCCCAGTCACACTAGCCAATACTGTAAAAACCGAATTACAGAAAATATCTACCAACCTGGAAGAGGACTAACAACTTACACTAAACATTGACAAAACCTACTACATTCAGTTTGGTAACAGAGCTAAACAGATGTCCCTCTACATAATGATAAACGGATTCACCTATCACAAAGCTAACAAGGGAAAATTCTTAGGAATCCACCTTGTTAATAGACTCAAATTTTCATAACACATATACACAACAAATTCTAAGAAAAGTTCCCAAGACTGTAGTCATACTATCGAAGATACGTACTTATTGTTTTCCACAGTCAGCCCTCCTGGCCCTAATCACTCTCTTATTTTACCCCTATCCCCTATGGAATTTGTGCATGGGGCTTCACAACAATTAACCATCTCAGACCACGAATTACCCAACAAAAGGCTGCAGTTAGAATGATAACAATTCTCCACTACAGGCAGCACACTCCACCATATTCAATACACTAAAACTACCACCATACAAAAACATCCTACTTATTACTGCACCTATTACATACAAATAGAACACTAACCTCTGATATTAACCCTCCCCTCAAAGACATCTCCTTGCCAACCTCAACAGAACACATGACCATAACACAAGCACAGATTCACTCTATGCTGTTCCCCGTTTCAACTCACACATGCAAAAACTCAATGCACCTAAAAGGCCCTAAAATCTGGCAAATTCAGTACTGTAATATAAAAAGAAACACTACCTGTTAAAATCAAGTCTCTACTCAAAAGATCACTTACTCTCGCCAAAACCAAATAAATACTGAATAACAGAACCTTATAAATTGCATATCTAAAATTGTTTCTCACAATTATATCACATAACTGTTAAACCCAAAAACCGAAACTAACTTTAATTTATTTTTTAAATACAACTACTACAGAATCCTTCATATGACCTGTCTTTGTAATACTCACTTGTGCTTTATAGTAATCTGTTTACATTAATGTTTTATCACTGACTTCATCATTGCTTAGTTAATCTTAAGTTAATTTTAAGCCAGCCCGTAATGCTATGCTAGTATAAGTGGCTTTGGCATACTGCTCTTATCTGTATTTTTTTTTGTACCTCTGTATGTGTGCACAAATCTTCATCAGAGTACAAAACAAATTCTGGCCACAAAATAGAGCGAAACACCAACGTCAAAGACCTGGGAGTGATTATGTCGGAGGATCTCACCTTCAAGGACCATAACATTGTATCAATCGCATCTGCTAGAAAAATGACAGGATGGATAATGAGAACCTTCAAAACTAGGGAGGCCAAGCCCATGATGACACTCTTCAGGTCACTTGTTCTATCTAGGCTGGAATATTGCTGCACTCTAACAGCACCTTTCAAGGCAGGTGAAATTGCCGACCTAGAAAATGTACAGCCCAACTTTCACGGCGCGCATAACCGGAGATAAAACACCTCAATTACTGGGAGCGCTTGAGGTTTCTAAACCTGTATTCCCTGGAACGCAGGAGCTCCCTCCTAGGAAAATCCTAGAGGGACTAGTACCGAACTTGCACACGAAAATCACTCATTTACAAAAAGCAAAAGACTTGGCAGCGATGCACCATCCCCCCCAATGAAAAGCAGGGTGTCACTAGCACGTTAAGAGACCATACAATAAGTGTCAGGGGCCCGAGACTGTTCAACTGCCTCCCAGCACACATAAGGGGGATTACCAACAGACCCCTGGCAGTCTTCAAGCTGGCACTGGACAAGCACCTAAAGTCAGTTCCTGATCAGCCGGGCTGTGGCTCGTACGTTGGTTTGCGTGCAGCCAGCAGCAACAGCCTGGTTGATCAGGCGCTGATCCACCAGGAGGCCTGGTCACAGACCGGGCCGCGGGCGCGTTGACCCCCGAAACTCTCTCCAGGTAAACTCCAGGTTCAATGAAGAGTTCATGATGGTTCAATGCAGGGTTCAAGATGGTTCAAAGCAGGGTTCAATATGTTTCAAGGCAGTGTTGAAGATGGTTCAAGGTAGCATTCAAGATGGTTCAATGCAGGGTTCAAAATGGTTCAAAGCAGGGTCCAAGATGGTTCATAGCAGGGTTCAAGATGGTTCAAGGCAGGGTTCAAGATGGTTCTAAGCAGGGTTGAAGATGGTTCAAGGCAGGGTTCAACATGTTTCAAGATTTTTCAAGTCTCTGTTCAAGATGGTTCAAGGCATGGTTTACCTGGAGTTTACCTGTAGAGGGTTTCGGGAGTCAATGCCCCCTCTGCCCGGTCTGAGACCAGGCTTCATTGTGAATCAGGGTCTGATCAACCAGGCTGTTACTGCTGGCCTCACGCAGGCTGACGTACGAACCACAGCCCGCTTGGTCAGGTACTGACTTTAGGTGCCTGTCCAGTGCCTTCCTGAAGATAGCCAGGGGTCTATTGGTAATCCCCCTTATGTATTCTGGGAGGGACTTGAGCAGTCTTGGGCCCCTGACACTTATTGTGTTGTCTCTCAGTGTACTCGTGGCACCCCTGCTTTTCATCGGGGGAATGTTGCGTCTCCTGCCGAGTGTTCAAGACAGATCAAGGTAGGGCTCAACATGATTCAAGATGGTTCAAGGCAGGGTTCAAGATGGTTCAAGGCAGGGTTCGAAGCAGGGCTCCAGGCAGAGTTCAAGGCAGTTCAAGGCAGTGTTCAAGATAGGTGAAGGCAGGTTTTATCACGGTTTAAGGCAGAGTTCAACTCAGTTCAAGGCAGAGTTCAAGGCAGGATTTTAGGCAGGGTTCAATGCAGGATTTAAGGCAGGGTTCTAGGCAGTTCAAGGCAGGATTTAAGGCAGGGTTGAACTCAGGTGAAGGCAGGGTTCAAGGCAGGATTTAAGGTAGGGTTCAACTCATTTCAAGGCATGGTTCTAAGCAGTTCAAGGCAGGGTTCAAGGCAGTTCAAGTCAGGGCTTCAAGGCAGGGTTCAACTCAGCTCAAGGTAGGGTTCTAGGCAGTTCAAGGCAGAATTTAAGGCAGGGTTCAAGGCAGGATTTAAGGCAGAGTTCAACTCAGTTCAAGGCAGGATTTGAGGCAGAGTTCAAGTCAGTTCAAGGAAGGGTTCTAGGCAGTTCAAGGCAGGGTTCTAGGCAGTTCAAGGCAGGATTTAGGGCAGAGTTCAACTCAGTTCAAGGCAGGATTCTAGGCATCTTTATTAAAGAATATTATCAGGTTGGATGTTACGAGTTATCTTCCTGTCAGTGTACTCATCATGATGTGTAAAATTCTGCAGAAATTATTTTACTATCAAGTAGTCACAAGAATGAAGGAACATTGCAGTGGGCCTACTGACCCTTGTTAGGTTATATTTACTTACAGCCTTTATTTACTTATAGTCTGTATTTACTTACAGCTTGCCGAAGCTCTTGCCTAGGATTCCAAAGGCCTGTTATCCTGGGTGTAAAGGGAGCAAAATAAACATAGCATAAAAACTTTTAACTTACATTATCCTTCACCAAGTACGAACAGAAGTATGTACACTATATACACTATGTACAACAATAGGTATTAGTGCACTCCATGGTAAGCAAGGCAGAATAAAAGCCCAGAGAAAGCAGACCATGCTTCAACCAGCTCTAGAATGGGAATGACAAGGGCAGACAGGTGTGTGGTGCCCACAACACCTCTGCGATTGCCAAAACCATCTTCTCATTGGCTGGAACCTGGGTACTGATTGAACGATGGGGCCCCATCGTTAACCCATAGCACCTGGTTTGCTGGTTGGGGGAGACAGCCTTTCAATGAGGGTGTGTACATGTGCCGAATGAAGGTTACATACTCTTTGCATACCACACCCCCACCCCGAGGGGGCTCAGGAATAGGCTCCCACCTACCATTGGTAACCGTGCAACCATGGCACCATATAAAGGGACCGCCTTTCCTCTCAACCATCCAACTCTTAGATAGAGCTCAGCTTTATTCGCGACAAAAAGCCAAACCCTAAACTTAGAGCGAGACAGCAAACAGTAGGGATAACGTAGGTCCAAGGTGTGGGAGGACGGTAACCTGCACCCCCTCACTAAAAAAAAAAGAACCACACAAAGGGACAAAAAAAAAAAAGCTTAAACTGGTCACCACAGGTCCCTAACACAACAAACCTAATACTATATAATATTTTTAGACTCTAGATAGAGAGCCTGCCAACTTATTTTCTTTGCCGGCAATGTGTAATATTCTGAGAGAATAGAGTTGCAGTCATAGACTCCATCTCATGAGCTTCATATTGTGGTTCTTCATGGCTTGGAGATATACTAGAGGGTTGTGGTCACTATAGACAGTGACCACCTGGGAAGTCTGGCCCATGTAAACATCGAAGTGCTCCAAAGCCAGTACCAGCTCCAAAGCCAGTACCAGCTCCAAAGCCAGCACCAGCTGGAACTTCGCTGAGAAGAATGCTACAGGCTGCAACTTCTCGTCCCCATTTTGCAACAGTACTGCCCTAACCCCAGACTCACAAGCATCAACCTGTAATGAGAAAGGTTTGGAGAAGTCTGGAGACAAAAGAATGGATGCAGTACACAATCTTTTTGCTTTCGTAAAAGCATTTTGACATTCTGGGGTCCAATTAAAGGGAACTTTGTGACTGGTAAGAGAGGTAAGGGGGGCTACAATATCTGATAATGACCTCCTGGAATTACAAAGGCAGAGATTTCCTTCGCTTTATCCGTCAAAGGTACCTGATAGTAACCTTCAAGGAGATCTAACTTAGACATAAAAGTAGCCTTACCCACAAAGTCGATTATGTCATCCAGACGAAGAAGAGGGTAAGCATCTGTGATTGTGACCTCATTCACCTTACGATAGTCTGTACGCATACGAAAACCTCCATCAGCTTTTTTAACAAGGATGCACGGTGAAGCCCACGGACTAGATGACTCCTCCACTAACCCATGCTCTAACAGAAATTCTACCTCCTGCTGAAGTAGCTTCTGCTTTTCAGGATTAGCTCTCTAGGGGGAGAGTTTAATAGGTTTAGAGTTCAGAGTCGTCCTCAGAGGTAGAGGACAGAGTCATTACTGGGACTTTATCTGATGTATGAAAAGATTTTAATTGATTAATGTGGTAAGTTTTAGTTTTTGAGGTCTTATGAAGGGGAGATACCACATAATTTACATCAGATAATTTACTTACAATCTGCATAGGTCCCGTAAATCTAGCTTTCAAGGTATGGCCAGGTATAGGTTCCTGTACCAACACCTTGTCTCCTGGATGGAGGGAATGGAATTGTGCATTTCTGTCATACCTCTGTTTCATCTTGTTTTGAGCTGCCTTTAAGTTAACCTTGGCTAACTGACGTGCCACCTGCAACCTTGAAGACGGGTTGTAGAGTGTTGAGCTAACGTCTTCTCCCATCCATCCTTCTTTGAGCACCCGAAGAGGACCTCGTACATTGTGCCCAAAGATCAGCTCAAACGGACTATACCCGGTAGTCTCCTGCACAGTTTTCCTTATTGAAAACAGCAACAAAGGTAGTGAATCATCCCAGTCTGTAGGAAAATGCATACAAAAAGTTCTCATCATGGTTTTTAACGTCTGTTGGAATCTTTCTAAGGCGCCTTGGGACTGAGGATGATAGGCAGTGGATAAGTTGTGGATTATCCCTATCCTAGTTAATGCTTCCCTAAATCCTTTGGCAGTGAAGTTAGTACCTTGATCACTTTGATAGATTTAGGAATGCCAAAACAAGAAATAAATCTGGTTAAAACCTTGAGAATGGCTTTAGTATTAATACTGCAAATGGGAATTGCTTTTGGATATCTAGTTACTCTATCCATAATGGTAAATAAGTACTGATTTCCAGACTTTGGCTTAGGTAGTGGACCAACACAGTCCATAATTAATTCTGCAAAAGGTTCTCCATCAGCAGGTATAGGCTGGAGAGGTGCAGGTTTAATGGAATGCCCAGGTTTCCCTACTTGCTGACATTCTTGGCAACACTGGATATGAGTCTTCACATCCTGCCTTAATTTTGGCCAATAAAATTTATTTGTGATTCTATATAATGTTTTAGTAATTCCTAGGTGACCTCCTAATGAAGTATTACTGGAGTTTACCTGGAGAGAGTTTCGGGGGTCAACGCCCCCACGGCCCGGTCTGTGACCAGGCCTCCTGGTGGATCAGCCCCTGATCAACCAGGCTGTTGCTGCTGGCTGCACGCAAACCAACGTACGAGCCACAGCCCGGCTGATCAGGAACTGACTTTAGGTGCTTGTCCAGTGCCAGCTTGAAGACTGCCAGGGGTCTGTTGGTAATCCTCCTTATGTGTGCTGGGAGGCAGTTGAACAGTCTCGGGCCCCTGACACTTATTGTATGGTCTCTTAACGTGCTAGTGACACCCCTGCTTTTCATTGGGGGGATGGTGCATCGTCTGCCAAGTCTTTTGCTTTCGTAGTGAGTGATTTTCGTGTGCAAGTTCGGTACTAGTCCCTCTAGGATTTTCCAGGTGTATATAATCATGTATCTCTCCCTCCTGCGTTCCAGGGAATACAGGTTTAGAAACCTCAAGCGCTCCCAGTAATTGAGGTGTTTTATCTCCGTTATGCGCGCCGTGAAAGTTCTCTGTACATTTTCTAGGTCGGCAATTTCACCTGCCTTGAAAGGTGCTGTTAGAGTGCAGCAATATTCCAGCCTAGTAGAACAAGTGACCTGAAGAGTGTCATCATGGGCTTGGCCTCCCTAGTTTTGAAGGTTCTCATTATCCATCCTGTCATTTTTCTAGCAGATGCGATTGATACAATGTTATGGTCCTTGAAGGTGAGATCCTCCGACATAATCACTCCCAGGTCTTTGACGTTGGTGTTTCGCTCTATTTTGTGGCCAGAATTTGTTTTGTACTCTGATGAAGATTTAATTTCCTCATGTTTACCATATCTGAGTAATTGAAATTTCTCATCGTTGAATTCATATTGTTTTCCGCAGCCCACTGAAAGATTTGGTTGATGTCCGATTTGGAGCCTTGCAGTGTCTGCAATGGAAGACACTGTCATGCAGATTCGGGTGTCATCTGCAAAGGAAGACACGGTGCTGTGGCTGACATCCTTGTCTATGTCGGATATGAGGATGAGGAACAAGATGGGAGCTAGTACTGTGCCTTGTGGAACAGAGCTTTTCACCGTAGCTGCCTCGAACTTTACTCTGTTGACGACTACTCTCTGTGTTCTGTTAGTGAGGAAATTATAGATCCATCGACCGACTTTTCCTGTTATTCCTTTAGCACGCATTTTGTGCGCTATTACGCCATGGTCACACTTGTCGAAGGCTTTTGCAAAGTCTGTATATATTACATCTGCATTCTTTTTGTCTTCTAGTGCATTTAGGACCTTGTCGTAGTGATCCAATAGTTGAGACAGACAGGAGCGACCTGTTCTAAACCCATGTTGCCCTGGGTTGTGTAACTGATGGGTTTCTAGATGGGTGGTGATCTTGCTTCTTAGGCCCTTTCAAAGATTTTTATGATATGGGATGTTAGTGCTATTGGTCTGTAGTTCTTTGTGTTGCTTTACTGCCCCCTTTGTGGAGTGGGGCTATGTCTGTTGTTTTTAGTAACTGAGGGACGACCCCCGTGTCCATGCTCCCTGTCCATAGGATGGAAAAGGCTCGTGATAGGGGCTTCTTGCAGTTCTTGATGAACACAGAGTTCCATGAGTCTGGCCCTGGGGCAGAGTGCGTGGGCATGTCATTTATCACCTGTTCGAAGTCATTTGGCGTCAGGATAACATCGGATAGGCTTGTGTTAATCAAATTTTGTGGCTCTCTCATAAAAAATTCTATATTTGAGGTCTAAACTTTGTTGGAACCACAAACCTGTCTGACAGTTGCCGGCCCTCTGTCTTCTTACCAGTCTCAGTGCAGATCAAATAGTCGTTTTAAGTTTATATATCACCGGATGATCTGAAAAGAG
Source organism: Cherax quadricarinatus (assembly GCF_026875155.1). Taxonomy (NCBI): domain Eukaryota; kingdom Metazoa; phylum Arthropoda; class Malacostraca; order Decapoda; family Parastacidae; genus Cherax; species Cherax quadricarinatus. The sequence continues at coordinate 34,034,782 of NC_069451.1, read as the reverse complement.
TTTACCCATAGCTGCCTGAAAAGCGAAATTCAAAGAAGGGTCCTTTCGTTGTTCCTCCCGGAAGGACAGTCCCTCGGGCATGGAAACAGAGATATCTGGCAATCCTGTTATCCTGAACCATACCCCCAGCCGGGATTGAACCCGCGGTCATAGAGTCTCAAAACTCCAGCCCGTCGCGTTAGCCACTAGACCAGCTAGCCACAATAAGATTCATCCAACTAGGTATATTTCTATTTGAGTCTGTTATCCTGGAATAGGAAGGCTTGATCTGGGTCTGTTCACTTAATTTACAAGGCCCTGGCCAGTTTTCCTCGTACAACAAATTGGCTATTCCAAGATCAGAGTTGTCCAAGGATAGGTCAGCATTCTCACCAGACAACCCTTGGGATGTTTCCCGAGTTATGGCCAACACCAGAGAAGAATTAATCATTATGGGTTCAGGACATACACTAGCAGTGGTAATGTTATTACCCAGTAATAACATGGCATCTTTCATAGGGAATCCTTTTGATACACCTACAGTCAAGTATCCAGTGTAATATTTGCTCTGTACATAAATTTTATGCAAGGTGCAGAAAAGATAGCTCCTCCGAATGCTTCCAGCAAAACAGAGGATTGTAATGAAGTGTGTTCAGAAAGGGGAAGTACTCCCTCTCTTATAAGTGAGCAATATGCTCCAGTATCTCTAAAGGTTCTGACTTCAGTTGTTTTTGAGTCTTCCTGAAGGGAAATACGACTCTGACAGTAATAAGAAGCCATCCCTTTCTCTACTTCTTTCAGGGACATGTTACATAGATTTTCCCTATGGGTTGGTGTTTGTGGAGGCAGTTGGGACGGATGTGACCTACTTTATTACAGAGGAAGCAGACGACAGGCTTGCCCTTGACTCCCTGCTGACATTGCAACTGGTGTCGCTCTGGCTGGTGTCACTCTGGATACTGTTGTCGAGTTGCACCAAGTTGAGTGGTTTGTCTCTCACCAGGTGGACCATAAGTTGAGTATCGTGGCTCATCAGGTGACTTAGTTGGCTGACGTAGACATTCTCCCTCTGGCTGGTGCTTCATCCTCTAAGGTTGATGATCTCTGCTCATACCAGGCTGTTGAAAAGAGGGATGGTACCTCTCGGACAAGGAGCGGTTCGTTTCAAAGGTATCAGCCAACCTGGCTGCCTCCAATGCAGTGGTTAAGTCATGATCCTGCAGAAAGATTCTAACCTCTGGTCCCACAGACTCCAGCAGGCTGTCAACCAGGACAAGCTGCACGAGATCATCGAAGGTAGCAGCTGGTAAAAGCTTTGGTCTGTTGTCGCACAGAATCAACCAGGGATTGACCAAGCTGTCATCTGCCTAACTTGAATGACTTCCTATACTTAGCTGCGATACATGTATGTGCTCCCAGAACTGTGGTCTTCACCACTTTATGATCAGAAAAATCAGTGTCATTTAACACTGACATAAATTCCTGTGCCTTACCAATCAACACTGTGTGAACCAATGTTGTTCCGGCCACCTCAAGGCTCAAGCCTGATTTTTGAAAGTTTCGAAAAATTGTTCTGGTTCTGCCCATTGAAGCGGGGAACAAGCTGTACTGCTTTCTGTAAACTAAAGTCATTTACAATTTGCGAAAACTGCCTTCTTTCTTTTTCCCTATCAAACTATTCCCTTGCAAATGCTCACTGTTCCCTAGTCTGCTCAAGATTGATTTTCACCAACTCAAGTGCCAACGCAGCTGATTCACCTTCAGACAACCCTGTTGCACGAGACTGACGATTTTGTTCCATTGCTGTATCATTTTCCTCTTGCGAGAACATTGGGGTTTTATTCCTGGCTCCCATAAAGGGAGGAGTCTGATGTGCCATCTCCTCTTCCCGAAGCTTGATACTTATAAGAGTACGAAGGTGCGCAGCTGTGAGAGTGCGTTCGTAATCAATGCCAATGGAACGAGCAATTTGCCAACAATGCTGTAGGGACAATTTAGGCAAGTTTAACCCGTAAACGGTCCAAGCAGATCTATGTTCACATGCGCAGTGCTCCAAAAGCAGATCTACGTTTTTTTTAATATTTTCAAATATATAAAAAAAAAAACGTAGATCGAAGTTTTTTTACGTTTTCAAATGTAAAAAAAAGAAGATCTACTTCTTTTACATACTATCAAATGTTGAAAAAACGTATATATACGTTTGGACCATTTATGGATTAATAACGTATATGCCGACACCAGATGTCTGACTCATCTAGGTGGCATACCTCAATGTATAAATGTATAAGTTATTTGCTATGCACAGTACGACTGCAGAATATGCACATACACTAGCAAGGTGGATACACAATAGCAAAGCTGACTGCAAAATCTTCACACAGCAACAAGATTGACCGTAGCGAAGTGAGCACACCGAACAAGCTAGTAGCAAGCTGTCAACGATTATACATAGCAAGGCTGACCATAGCAAGGCAATTGACATGCAAAGTTTGTGAAGCGTTGGCAAAGCTAATGCAACCAATCAATCAATCAAGTTTATTCTCTACAAGGATTACAATGCGGGGTTTACAGATTTTGGTTATTGTGTGGTTTACATGTAATAAAGTACTAATTTCAGAGGGGCCCACTAGGAAACCTAGCATGGCTAGGCATTTTGGGCAAACTTAGATTAATTCTTAACTCTAACTTATTACAAGTTATGGAGTAAGTTGACTAAATACTAGTTTGTGAGTTTAGCAATGTGAATGCTTTTGTTTTGGCACAATACATAGTTTCTATATTGGAGTATCGCAGGCAAACTTATGACTAGTTAGGAATCATTATTTTAAGATTAAGATTCATATTTCTGTGCTTATAGTCAAATGGGTGAGTGAGTAAGTGTGAACCACCAGGTGGTTTTTATGTAGTTAGTTGACGGGGTGTATCAGGGAGATAAAATGTTTTCTAATGGTAGTTTTGAAGGTGATGAATGTGTCTGCAGTTCTAGAGTTTTCAGGTAGGGTGTTCCAGATTTTAGGGCATTTGACATACACTGAATTTTTGTAAAGGTTTAGTCGGACACGGGGAATGTCGTAGAGATGTTTGTGTCTGGTGTTATGCCTGTGGGTCCTGTCACAACTATCAAGAAAGTGTTTTAGGTCAAGGTTAATATTGGAATTTAAGGTCCTGTAGGTGTTGATTACACAGTAGTAAGTGTGGATGTTCTGAACAGGGAGTAAGTTTAGATCTATGAAGAGTGGGGATGGGGTTGTTGACAGGGATGGGATTTAGTGATTATTCTTACTGTGGCTTTTTATTGGCTTTAGGTGTGTTGCTGCATTTGATCCCCAAGCACAAATAGCATAGGTGAGGTATGGATAAATGAGTGAATGGTATAGTGTGAGAAGGACAGTTTGCAGCACGTAGTATCGTTTCTTGGAGAGGATCCAAACTGTTTTGGATACTTTTTTGTTATGTGTTGGCTATGGGTGCTGAAATTCAGGTTATTGTCGAGGTATAGGCCTAAGAATTTGCCCTCATTATGCCTGACAATTAGAGTGTTGTCGATCTTAATGTTAAGTTGCGCAACACCTGCTCTGCTACCAAACAATAGAGTAGGCTTTGTCAGTGTTAAGTGTAAGTTTATTGGCTGTCATCCAAGTCGATATTTTGAGCAGCTCATTAACAGTGGTGTTGAGGGTGGCAAGATTAGGGTGAGAGATGACATAAGTCGTGTCATCAGCAATGAGAATGGGTTTCAGGTGTTGGGATACGTTTGGAAGATCATTGATGTAAATGAGAAAGAGCAGAGGACCAAGGGCACTTCCCACTTCCCTGCGGAACTCCAGTATCAAGTGGCCATGTTGATGATGCTGTGTTTTAATGGTGACATACTGATACTTATTAGTAAGGAAAGATTTGAAATATGCAAGTGCATGGCCTCTTATACCATAATGGTCAAGTTTGTGGAGTAGGATGCCGTGGTCTATTATGTCAAAAGCTTTTCTTAGGTCAATAAAAATTCCTAGTGGATATTCCTTATTTTCCAGTGTTGTGTAAAGCAGATCTAGCATTTTTACAATTGCATCATTAGTGCTTTCATTTTTCCTGAATCTAAACTGGCAGGGGTTGAGTATGTTTTGTGCCATTATAAATGAATATAGTCTCCTGTGTACAAGTTTCTTGAAGATTTTGGATAGCAATGGTAAGTTTGATATTGGCCTATAGTTGTTTACATCTGTAGGGTCACCACCTTTATGTATTGGTGTAACCCTTGCTGTACTTGAGTTGTTTCGGGAAGTGCTAGTTTCTAGTGACTTGTTAAAAAGTAATGAAATAGCATGCAAAAGGACATGGGCCACTCGCTTGTACAGTAATGGTGGGACATGAGACAGATTCCCTGAGTTATTTTTATGTGACTTTATAATCTCGATGACTTCCGTGGGCTCAGTTGGTACAAGGTAGAAGGAATTTGGGAAATTCCCATCTAGGTAGTCCCCAGCATGGGCGTTGGTACGTGGGATTTTACTGGCAAGATTAGATCCTATGGCTGAGAAGAAGTCGTTTATCTTGTTAGCTGTATCAGTGGATCAGTGTTGTTTCATTAGGTTTAGTTAGGACAATATTCTTGTTTTGTTTTTTCAGTTTGTGGGAGCCCAAAATCTGGGAGAGTGTTTTCCAGTCTTTTTTATATCTCCTTTTGTGTCAGTGATTCTGCTGGAGTAGTACAGTTGTTTGGCTTTTTTTTATTACTTTGGTGAGAACTGATGAATATTGTTTAAGAATATCTTTGTGTATTATACCTTGTCTATTTTGCTTTTCATATTGGTGTTTCTTATCAATGGATTTCAGGCTGATCATCTAGTAGGCCAAGGTTGATATTGAAGTCTCCAGCTAAGAGAAGGTGGTGCTTGTTTGTTCGTCTGTTTACTAATGCCTTTAATTTCTCACTGAAATTTGGGATGTTTGTGTGGGGTATCCGGTAAATGGCACCGATTGTTATAGGCGTCTTAAGGCTTTTTTACAGTAAAATTAGCAAAAATGTATTCCCCATAGTCATCATTAAAGCAAGTGGTGCTAATACAAGATAGTTGGTTAGAGTAATAGAGTGCAATACCACCCCAACTTGGTATGGTCTGCAGTTGTGGATTGCTGTGTATCCTGGTAGAGGGTAGATATCTATTGTGTCCTGCTTAAGCCAGGTCTCAGTAAGAATAATGCAGGAGAAGGGTCTTTAGCGACTCAAGTAGTGCCAGGAGGTCATCATAGTGTTTGCTTAAGTACCTGATGTTGTAATTAAGAACTGATAGACTTTTAGCATTGTATAGGATAGAGCTGGCTTGTGATGCTGTGTAATAAAGGCAGTTACTTTCCAGTAGGTTTTGATTGGGTGTTAGATTTTGGAGGTTTAGATCAGGGTCAACGTGATCATTCATCTTCTCGGTTTAAATTGTGGTTATTTATATCCTGAATTGTGTGTCGAGTTCTAGTATTGATATCTGTAGTAGTGGGAAGTTTGGACAAGTATATAGTTAAAGCACTTTGGTCATATAGAGTATAGTCACTAATAAACATAATGAAGTTGATGTTGTCTATGTGTTGTGCTGGAATGAGCTAAAGTCAACTAGTATAAACTAAAAATATAAAAACACAAATTAAAAATAGCACCAGACTCTCACTTGCAATTTCACTAAGGTCTAATATAATGAATTTGGTGTTGTCTATGTATTGAGCTAGAATGAGCTAATGTACAACTAGGTTAAATCTAATAATATAAAAAATACTAGTTTAACCCGTAAATGGTCCAAACGTATATATACGTTTTTACCGCTAGTGCCCCAAACGTATATATACGTTTTATGTGTCATACATTTAACATTGCCACGATAAGCCTGAGTCACCTAGACATGTGAGAATGGGTGTGAGCACTCACTGTGCGCCATATTAAAATAATTGGGGATGCCTGGATACAATATGCTCTTTTTTCCTATTAAAAAACAACAATGTTTTTTTTTTCTCAAAAAAAGTTGGGGCAGTACGGTAGTGAATGTATATATACGTTTGGACCGTTTACGGGTTAAAATGGCACAAGATTCTCACTTGTAATTGCACTAAGGTCTAATATAAGTTGTTAAGAAGAACTACAGTATAACTAAATTTAAACTGACAAGATAAAATACACAAGTTAAGGTAGCAAAAGAAAATAAAAAATAAAAAAAATAAAAATGGCAATGACTTGGTTATAATATGATGGTAAGACGGTACACAGGATATTATAAAAGTTGCAGTTGAATATACAAGCTTAAAAATTTGGTAACAAAAGGTTAAGAAAAGTAAAATAAAATTGGGTGACAAAGTCTAAAATAGAATAGGGCAGTTATGAAAAAAGTATATAATAAAATTGGGTAATAAAGTTTGCACATAAAAAAGGGCAATAATAAAAAGTTTAAAATAGATTGGGCAATAAAGTATTGGTAAAATTGGGCAAGTACAAGATTGTGTAATTAACTCAAGACTAGAATAGTGCAACAATAAGATGAAAAGTTTACAATAAAGTTGGGCACTAAATTATAAAATAAAAATGGGCAATAATAAAAAGTTTACAGTAAGGTTGCTCAATATAGTTTAAAGTAAAATTGGGGAATAATAGAGATTTTAAAATAAAATTGGGCGATAGAGTATTTCTTAAAGTGAGGTAGAATAACTGAGAAGGACAAGCTATGGTTAGTTTCAATTAAAATAAGATAGAACAATGAAGTGGTAAGATGTAAAAAAGGAGAGAGATTCTGTAGATATTAAACACAATTAAGACTATGAGGTAGAATGGTCGTTGAATACAACAGTGACATTCAAAAGTAGTGGGGTATTGGAAATTTTGGGGGGAACAAAATTTATGGCAGTATAACACTAACGGTGGACAGTGGGTATTATCTGCACGTTACTCTGATTCTGTTAGTCCAGTGGGCTGTTTCCTAACTGCGATTTTTCCGTCCCTCACAAAGCACAGGTGGATTTTTTTGGCATAGAGTAATTTTTTTAGCCGATAAAGGAGGTTTTGTCTTGTTTTGGTAAGGCACTCATTGACGTAAACATCAATTTTCATAGAAATAGATGTTTTTAGTAGGTTGTTTCTTTGTAGGCTAGTTTGGAATTTTAACAGCACTGCTTTTTCTTTACCAGACAGCAAGCTGCACAATGTTCCTGATTCCAGCGTCACTCTATGCTCAACTCGTGCTCTAAGTCCAGCTTCAGCTCTCGGACAGGCTACCCATATTACAACCCAGGAATCCAAAGGCCTGTTATCCTGGGTGTAAAGGGAGCAAAATAAACACAGCAGAAAAACTTTTGACTTAAATTATCCTTCACCAAGTAAGAACAGAAGTATGTACACTATATACACCATGTACAGAAATAGGTATTAGTGCACTCCATGGTAAGCAATGCAGAATAGAAGCCCATAGAGAGCAGACCGTGCTTCAACCAGCTCTAGAATAGGAATGACAAAGGCAGACAGGTGTGTGGTACCCACAACACCTCTGCAATTGCCAAAACCATCTTCTCATTGGCTGGAACCTGGATACTGATTGAACGATGGGGCTTCATCGTTAACCCTTTGCACCTGGTTCGCTGGTTGGGGGAGATAGCCTTTCAATATGGGTGTGTGCACGCGCCGAATAAAGGTTATGTACTCTTTGCATGCCACAGTGACGCTTCTTGGGAGTTTCTTCCACTCGTCTACAACTTTATTAACAAACTAATACAGTAGACCCCCGGTTATTGGCCGTAATCTGCTCCAGAAGGTCGGCCGATAACCGAATTAATATTTCCCATAAGAATTAATGGAAATACAATTAATTCGTTCCAGACATTAATCTTTTTTAACAATTATGTAAGCATTACATACCTTTATTGAAGGCTAATGATGGCTTCTGGAAGATAGGGAGGAGGAAATGAGGGAGGAGTTAGTGTTTGGAAGGGGAATTCCTCTCCATAAAGACGTTAGGCAGTAAAGACTTCTCTGGGGTTACTTCCCTTCTCTTTCTCTATCTTTTATTGCCACTAGGACCAGCTTGAAAGTCACTGGACCCCTGTCTCACAAAATAACTGTCCAGAGTGCTCTGTTTTTGGCATCTCTTTAAGAGTTCCCTGAAGTGGGACAGGGTTTTGTCACTAAACATGTTGCAGATATGGCTTGTTTCAGCTTTGTCAGGGTAGTGTTTCTCTACATAAACTTGCACTCTAGTCCACAATGCACACACCTCTTTAATCTCTGAAGAAGGCACCTCCTTCACCCCCTCTTCTTTCTCCTCCGAAGCAAGTTCCTCAGCTGCAGTCTGTTGCTGTTCGAGATGAAGCTCTTGCAGCTCTTCAGTGCTTAGCTCTTCCTTGTGCTCCTCCACCAACTCTTCCACATCCTCGCCACTCACCTCCAACCCCAGGGACTTCCCCAGTGCCACAATAGAGTCAACAGGGTCGGCAGGGTCAGGGTCAGCCTGAAACTCTTCAAAATCTCTCTCTATTGGACACAATCTGGCCACAGTTTTCTCCAAACAGAGTTCAAAGTCCTGGAAGTCACTCCCTCTCAAGCCTTACCTATAAGGCTTATGCAATGGAGGGTCAACTGAGTGTCCGAGGTCACTTCGAAGCACTTTTGAAACACTGCTTTTGCGTAGAGTTTTTTGAAGTTAGAAATGTCCTGCTGGTCCATGGGTTTGGAGGAGAGGAGCGGTGTTAGGAGGCAAGAACTTCACTGTGATGAAAGTGAAGTCCCTAAACACTTGGTCTTGCAAGTCTGGAGGATGTGCAGGAGCATTGTCCAGTACCAGGAGGTACTTGATTGGCAATTTCTTTTCCAGGAGGTATTTTTTCACACTTGGGCCAAACACATCGTTAACCCGCCCTTTGAAAATTTGCCTAAACAATCAGAAATCAAGTACATACATATATAAAATAATAATATTACACTTACCTTTACTGAAGACTTCTGGGTGGATGGAAGACGGGAGGAGGGGATAGGAGGAAGGTGTACACTATTTTTTGAAGGAAAATCTCCTTCCATTAGGACTTCAGGTATGAAGTCCATATCAGGGGTTACTTCCTTCTTCTTTTAATGCCACTGGGACCAGCTTGAGAGTCACTGGACCCCTGTCGCACAAAATATCTGTCCAGAGAGGTCTGTTTCTGGCGTTTCTTTAAGATTTGTCTGAAGTGGGACACAACACTGTCATTGTACATGTTGCCAATACGGCCTGCAACAGCTTTGTTAGGGTGAAGTTCATCCATAAATGTTTGCACTTCAGTCCACTTTCCACAAATGTCCTTAATCTTTGAAGAAGGCACCTTCCTCCATCTCTCTTCCTCCTCCTCTGCAGCAGTTTCCTGAGCTGTGATCTGTTGCTGTTGCAGATGAAGCTCTTGCAGCTCTTCAGTGGTTAGCTCTTCCCTGTGGCCCTCCACCAACTCTTCCACATCCTCACCACTCACCTCCAACCCCAGGGACATCCCCAATGCCACAGTAGTTTCCACAACTGGCATAAGTTCCTTAGGGTCAGCCACAAACCCTTCAAAATCCCTCTCTTGTACACAATCTGGCCACAAAAGCAGAGTTCAAAGTCCTGGAAGTCACTCCCTCCCAAGACTTACCTATAAAGTTTATGCAATGGAGGATATTAAAGTGATCTTTCCAGAACTCTCTTAGGGTCAATGCAGTGTGTGAGGTCACTTCAAAGCACTTCTGAAACACTGTTTTGGTGTAGAGTTTTTTGAAGTTTGAAATGACCTGCTGGTCCATGGGCTGGAGGAGAGGAATGGTATTAGGAGGCAAGAACTTCACCGTGATGAAACTAAACTCCTCCACTATTTGCTCTTCCAGGTCTGGAGGATGAGCAGGAGCATTGTCCATTACCAGGAGGCACTTGAATGGCAATTTATTTTCCAGGAGGTATTTCTTCACACTTGGGCCAAACACTTCATTAAACCAGTCTAGGAAAATTCCCCTTGTGACCCATGCCTTACTGTTACTCTTGGCGACACTGTATTTCTTGAACACTCTGGGATTTTCAGATTGATACACCAGTAAAGGCTTCACTTTAAAATCCCCACTAGCATTACTACAAAACATGAGAGTAAGCCTGTCTTTCATAGGCTTGTGTCCTGGGAGTGCCGCTTCCTCCTGCTTGATGTAGGTCTTCTCTGGCGTTTTCTTCCAGAAGAGGCCTGTTTCGTCACAATTAAACACTTGCTGGGGTATGAATTCTCCAGTGTCTATGCACTCCTTAAACTCCTGTACAAACTTCTCAGCTGCTTTTTTGTCAGAACTGGCAGCCTCACTATGCCTTATCACACTGTGAATGCCAACAAGCTTCTTAAATCTCTCAAACCAACCTTTGCTGGCCTTAAAATCACAAGCATCACCCTGAAATGTGTACCTCTTCAGTACAGGAAAGACTGTGCTATAACTTAAATTGCCAGGCACACCATCTAAAGGGGACAAAAAGATTCAAAATATCCAGGCCATGGGAAAACCTGGGTAGCCACAGCCACTCAAGAGGGAGAGGTTTTTTAGTGCCAGGAAGGAAAAAAAACTGGCAGGAAATAGCAGAAATTGTACACCAAATCCAGTCATTCCTGGAGTGGAACCACAGTCGATGGCCTCCACTCCAAACCAACAGATACAGATACTAATGCCGGAAAAAAATCCCCCCCAGTACCAACAATACCACCAGTCCGATGACATTCTTCTTTGCAAATATACAGGGTCTAAAGCCAGCAACAAACAACAAAATACCTTTCATCCGTGGACTGCTTGCAGAGGCAAAGGCAATGTTCGCGGCTTTCACTGAGACCCACATAAAGGATCACTTAGACAACGAAATATGGATCCCAGGTTACAACTTATACAGATGTGACAGAGTGAACAGGCAAAAGGGGGGGGGGGTTGGCCTGTACATTGCAGAGTCACTTGTTTGCACAGAACTGCTTAATGCATCAAATGATGTAGTGGAAGTTTTAGCAGTAAAGGTCGAGAACCAAAACCTAGTCATTGTGGTAGTCTACAAGCCTCCGGATGCAACATCCCAGCAATTCCAGGAACAGCTGTTAAAAATTGACCACTGTCTGGAAAATCTTCCAGCTCCTGCACCCAACATCTTGCTCCTGGAGGATTTCAACTTAAGGCACCTAAAATGGAGAAATATAGCAAATAATATTGTTGCAGTAATAACACCAGGAGGCAGCTCTGATGAAAACTCACTCACACGAGCTTTTAAATCTCTGCACAAAATTCAATTTAAACCAGCAAATAATAGAGCCTACTAGAATGGAGAATACACTAGACCTCATCTTCACTAACAATGATGATCTGATAAGAAATGTCACCATATCAAAAACAATATACTCAGATCACAACATAATTGAGGTTCAGACATGTATGCGCAGAGCCCCAGACCGACAAAATGAGATTAGTCACGAGGGAGCATTCACCAAATTCAACTTCAATAGCAAAAACATAAAGTGGGACCAAGTAAACCAAGTCCTAACCTATATAAGCTGGGAAGATATACTAAGCAACACAGACCCCAACTTATGCCTAGAACAGATTAACTTGGTGGCACTCGATGTATGCACAAGACTTATTCCTCTAAGAAAAAGGAGGAGTAGATGTAAAATGGAAAGAGACAGGCACTCTCTTTACAGGCGATGGAAAAGAATAACAGAGCGGCTAAAAGAGGTCAATCTATCTGAAATGAGTAGGGAGACACTGGTCAGAGAAATAGCAAACATCGAACTTAAGCTAAAGGAATCTTATAGGAGTCAGGAATCGCGGGAAGAACTAAAAGCCATAAATGAAATCGAAAGAAACCCAAAGTATTTCTTCTCCTATGCCAAATCAAAGTCGAGAACAACGTCCAGTATTGGGCCCCTACTTAAACAAGATGGGTCCTACACAGATGACAGCAAGGAAATGAGTGAGCTACTCAAGTCCCAATATGACTCAGTTTTTAGCAAGCCACTAACCAGACTGAGAGTCGAAGATCAAAATGAATTTTTTATGAGAGAGCCACAGAATTTGGTTAACACAAGCCTATCTGATGTTTATCCTGATGCCAAATGACTTCGAACAGGCGATAAATGACATGCCCATGCACTCTGCCCCAGGGCCAGACTCATGGAACTCCGTGTTCATCAAGAACTGCAAGAAGCCCCTATCACGAGCCTTTACCATCCTATGGAGAGGGAGCATGGACACGGGGGTCGTCCCACAGTTACTAAAAACAACAGACATAGCCCCACTCCACAAAGGGGGCAGTAAAGCAACAGCAAAGAACTACAGACCGATAGCACTAACATCCCATATCATAAAAATCTTTGAAAGAGTCCTAAGAAGCAAGATCACCACCCATCTAGAAACCCATCAGTTACACAACCCAGGGCAACATGGGTTAGAACAGGTCGCTCCTGTCTGTCTCATTACTGGATCACTACGACAAGGTCCTAGTGCACTAGAAGACAAAAAGAATGCAGATGTAATATATACAGACTTGCAAAAGCCTTCGACAAGTGTGACCATGGCGTAATAGCGCACAAAATGCGTGCTAAAGGAATAACAGGAAAAGTCGGTCGATGGATCTATAATTTCCTCACTAACAGAACACAGAGAGTAGTAGTCAACAGAGTAAAGTTCGAGGCAGCTACGGTGAAAAGCTCTGTTCCACAAGGCACAGTACTCGCTCCCATCTTGTTCCTCATCCTCATATCTGACATAGACAAGGATGTCAGCCACAGCACCGTGTCTTCCTTTGCAGATGACACCCGAATCTGCATGACAGTGTCTTCCATTGCAGACACTGCAAGGCTCCAGGCGGACATCAACCAAATCTTACAGTGGGCTGCAGAAAACAATATGAAGTTCAACGATGAGAAATTTCAATTACTCAGATATGGTAAATGCGAGGAAATTAAATCTTCATCAGAGTACAAAACAAATTCTGGCCACAAAATAGAGCGAAACACCAACGTCAAAGACCTGGGAGTGATCATGTCGGAGGATCTCACCTTCAAGGACCATAACATTGTATCGATCGCATCTGCTAGAAAAATGACAGGATGGATAATGAGAACCTTCAAAACGAGGGATGCCAAGCCCATGATTACACTCTTCAGGTCACTTGTTCTATCTAGGCTGGAATATTGCTGCACGCTAACAGCACCTTTCAAGGCAGGTGAAATTGCTGACCTAGAAAATGTACAGAGAACTTTCACGGCGCGCATAACGGAGATAAAACACCTCAATTACTGGGAGCGCTTGAGGTTCCTGAACCTGTATTCCCTGGAACGCAGGCGGGAGAGATACATGATCATATACACCTGGAAAATCCTAGAGGGACTAGTACCGAACTTGCACACGAAAATCACTCACTACGAAAGCAAAAGACTTGGCAGACGATGCAACATCCCCCCAATGAAAAGCAGGGGGTGTACTAGAAACGTTAAGAGACCATACAATAAGTGTCAGGGGCCCGAGACTGTTCAACTGCCTCCCAGCATACATAAGGGGGATTACCAACAGACCCCTGGCAGTCTTCAAGCTGGCACTGGACAAGCACCTAAAGTCGGTTCCTGATCAGCCGGGCTGTGGCTCGTACGTTGGTTTGCGTGCAGCCAGCAGTAACAGCCTGGTTGATCAGGCTCTGATCCACCAGGAGGCCTGGTCACAGACCGGGCCGCTGGGGCGTTGACCCCCGGAACTCTCTCCAGGTAGACTCCAGGGAAACTTGTTGCAGGCATGTTCCTTACGAGATCGTCATGCAACTGCCTTGCCTTTTCACATATTATCGACTGCGTAACACTATCTCCTGTAACTGTTTTTCGGTAATCCATACCAACAATAACCTCTCCACTTCTTCGAGGATTTGTGATCTCCTTTTTGTCAGCATATCCACCTCTTTTGCAACAACAGCACACTTTATTTCCTTTCCTTTCGCCACGATCGAAGTGATGGTTGAATGGGGCTTGCCATACATCCTGGCAAGCTCTGCAACATGCACTCCACTCTCATATTTTTCAATGATTTCCTTCTTGAATTCGATCATGTTCCTCACTTTCTTTACCAAAGGGCTTGCACTAGCTTTCGTTGGGCTCATGGTGATTTATTTAGCAGTTGTAATCACAAAAAACAATGGATTATTATGTATGAACCCGCGGGGTGATGGTCACGTGTTGGTAAACAATGGCACACTGAGCGTGAATGGCATGGGAGACTGGCTTTGTGTGCACGGTGACAGGCAGACTCGTACCGGACGGTCGAGTTTCGTGAAAAAAAACACGAGTTTTTTCACGAAACTCGAGGCCAAATTTTTCAAAAAAAACTCGCTGAAGGTTGAATTTCACGAAAGTCGAGGCTGCCGAAACTCGAGGGTCCACTGTACTTGGTTTTACTGACGGGAAGACAATTAAATCACTTAAGCCCCATCTTAGTCACTTACCTCACTGATGGTCTAAACTCATGGGGCATTTGTTACTTGGACTATGCTAGGTGCCAGTTTTCCTTTCCCTTGTTGCACAACCTAAATTGAAAGCCCATTAGTATAATTTTTTTTGTATATATCCTCAGCATTGTATATATCCTCACCATCCCCCCAATGAAAAGCAGGGGTGTCACTAGCACGTTAAGAGACCATACAATAAGTGTCAGGGGCCCGAGACTGTTCAACTGCCTCCCAGCACACATAAGGGGGATTACCAACAGACCCCTGGCAGTCTTCAAGCTGGCACTGGACAAGCACCTAAAGTCAGTTCCTGATCAGCCGGGCTGTGGCTCGTACGTTGGTTTGCGTGCAGCCAGCAGCAACAGCCTGGTTGATCAGGCGCTGATCCACCAGGAGGCCTGGTCACAGACCGGGCCGCGGGGGCGTTGACCCCCGGAACTCTCTCCAGGTAAACTCCAGGTAAATTAACCAGATTAAAGTGATAATTAAAGCAATATTGCCGCCAAACAGAAGATTCTGGTGACACTTTCCGTCTACACATCAACCACATTATTAAGTATTGGTTTCCACCTAAAGAGTTTGGAAATCTTTTTAAAATCTGCTCCTTTAACATTACAATTTTCAGGTTTTCCTTTGAACATGTAGTATGTTTGTACTATTATTATGTTTGTACTATTATTATGTTTGTATTATGTATGTATTAGTATGTTTGTATTATTATTATTATTATTATTATTATTATTATTATTATTATTTTATTATTATTATTATTATCATCATCATTATTATTCCATTATAAGGAAGCACTGAACCTGTAGAGGCTATAAATAGTCTCTTGAATGGGAGGTAATGAGGTTTGACTCAAGGAAGGGAAGATTGAGGTCAGCTCCTTGAAGCAGAGTCCTGCACTAGTATCAGGGAAGGGAAGGTCGAGGTCAGCTCCTTGAAGCAGAATCCTGCACTAGTATCAGGGAAGGGAAGATTGAGGTCAGCTCCTTGAAGCAGAGTCCTGCACTAGTATCAGGGAAGGGAGGGTTGAGGTCAGCTCATTGGAGCAGAGTCCTGCAATAGTATCAAGAAAGGGAAGGTTGAGGTCAGGTCCTTGAAGCAGTCCTGCACTAGTATCAAGGAAGGGAAGGCTGGGATCAGGTCCTTGAAGCAGAGTCCTACACTAGTATCAAGTAAGGGAAGCTTGATGTCAGGTCCTTGAGGCAGAGTCCTGCCTTAGTATGAAGGAAGGGAAGGTTCGGTCAGGTCCTTGAAGCAGAGTCCTGCATTAGTATCAAGGAAGGGAAGGTTGAGGTCAGGTCCTTGAAGCAGTCCTGCACTAGTATCAAGGAAGGGAAGGCTGGGGTCAGGTCCTTGAAGCAGAGTCCTGCACTAGTATCAAGGAAGGGAAGGTTGGGGTCAGGTCCTTGAAGTAGAGTCCTGCACTAGTATCAAGGAAGGGAAAGATGGGGTCAGGTCCTTGAAGTAGAGTCCTGCACTAGTATCAAGGAAGGGAAAGATGGGGTCAGGTCCTTGAAGTAGAGTCCTGCACTAGTATCAAGGAAGAGAAAGATGGGGTCAGGTCCTTGAAGCAGTCCTGCACTAATATCAAGGAAGGGAAGGTTGGCATCAGGTCCTTGAAGCAGTCCTGCACTAATATCAAGGAAGGGAAGGTTGGGGTCAGGTCCTTGAAGCAGTCCTGCACTAGCATCAAATTCAAGTTCAAATGTATTTATTTCTTTGCAAGTAGTACATTGAGATTATGTATTTAGAATGATGGGTTGCAGTACAAAGAGAGCCTCTGTTATGCTTAGGCATTATGGGCAGACTTAATTTAATGGCTTACTGACTACTTAACACTAAAGAATTTATCACAGTTGTACAGTAGTTCTATAAACTCTTTGACTGTTTGAGTGGTATGTATACGTCTTACGAACCAGTGTTTCGGACGTATATATACTAAATAATTCTAGCGGCCCACATATGAGAGAATGGGTCTGTGTGGTCAGAGTGCACTGTATAAAAAAAATCCTGCAGCACGCAGTGCATAATGAGAAAGAAAAAAAACTCCAACCGTGTTTTTGGATTTAAACGCCAACTCTGAGGTGTATTTTCCCATAGTATTTACGGTTGTATCCTCGTTTTCTTGGTTTCATTTGATAGAATGGAAAACATATTACAGAAATGGAGATGATTTTGATTAGTTTCATGATGAAAGCAACCTTGGAACTGGCCGAAAATAGGGCTCAGAGTTGGTGAACTCGCCGGTGCGTATATATCGCCAAGATCACTAACTTCGCGGGAGCGTACTTCCTTAAGTTTTCCATCAAATTTCGTACTTTTGGTGTCATTGCCATCGGGAAAAGATTCTCTATCATTTTATAAGAAAAAATAATTTCTTTTCCAAAATTTTTTTCAACACCAGGAGACACTTCAGGATTAAAGGTTGCTACAGTTAAAGGGTTAATTATAAGTGAATCTAATTTATATAAACCAAAGGATATTTTCATATTTTCGAAAATGCTTTTTATGAAACATGATTCAATTATATTCCTGCTGAAAATGGACAAAAGGTTGAAAATTAATTATTGAAATTATATTAGGGAAATATAACACTGTGATCTGCTAAAAGTAATTTACAGTATGAGAATGCTAAAATTTGGTGTAGGGTAATACTGTTTTGGGTAGGTATTTATACTACTATGTAGTATTAGTCAATGTATGAACTTAGTCGTCTAGTCTTGAAGTTTTAAGATTTAGGTGATTGAGAGATTTATTGGTAAAGTTAAATGTTGAGTATTGAGTAATTAGTATTTAGTCTAGGGTGATTAAGTGGCTCTTGAGAAATGTCTCAAACTGATTTTCAGAATGAGAAGGGAGGGTTGGGGTCAGGTCCTTCAAGCAGTCCTGCACTAGTATCAAGGAAAGGAGGGTTGGGGTCAAGTATTTGAAGCAGTCCTGCACTAGTATCAAGGAAGGGAGGGTTGGGGTCAGGTCCTTGAAGCAGTCCTGCACTAGTATCAAGGAAGGGAAGGTTGGGGTCAGGTCCTTGAAGCAGAGTCCTGCACTAGTATTAAGGAAGGGAAGGTTGGAATCAGGTACTTGAAGCAGTCCTGCACTAACATCAAGGAAGGGAAGGTTGGGGTCAGGTCCTTGAAGCAGTCCTGCACTAGTATCAAGGAAAGGAAGGTTTGGGTCAGGTCCTTGAAGCAGAGTCCTGTACTAGTATCAAGGAAGAGAAGGTTGGGGTCAGGTCCTTGAAGCAAAGTCATGCACTAGTATCAAGGGAAAAATGGGGTCAGGTCCTTGAAGCAGAGTTCTGCACTAGTACAAAGGAAGGGAAAGATGGGGTCAGGTCCTTGAAGCAGAGTCTTGCACTAGTACAAAGGAAGGGAAAGATGGGGTCAGGTCCTTGAAGCAGTCCTGCACTAGTATCAAGGAAGAGAAAGGTGGAGGCAGGTCCTTGAAACAGTCTTGCACTAGTATCAAGGATGGGAAAGATGGGGCCAGGTCCTTGAAGCAGTCTTGCACTCGTATCAAGGAAGAGAAAGGTGTGGACAGGTCCTTGAAGCAGTCTTGCACTAGTATCAAGGTTGGGAAAGATGGGGACATCCTTGAAACAGTCTTGCACTAGTATCAAGGGTGGAAAAGATGGGGCCAGATCCTTGAAACAGTCTTGCACTAGTATCAAGGTTGGGAAAGATGGGGACAGATCCTTGAAACAGTCTTGCACTAGTATCAAGGATGGGAAAGATGGGGCAAGATCCCTGAAACAGTCTTGCACTAGTATCAAGGTTGGGAAAGAGGCGGACAGATCTTTGAAACAGTCTTGCACTAATATCAAGGATGGGAAAGATGGGTCCAGATCCTTGAAACAGACTTGCACTAGTATCAAGGTTGGGAAAGATGGGGCCAGATCCTTGAAACAGTCTTGCACTAGTATCAAGGTTGGGAAAGATGGGGCCAGATCTTTGAAACAGTCTTGCACTAGTATCAAGGATGGGGAAGATGGGGCCAAATCCTTGAAACAGTCTTGCACTAGAATCAAGGATGGGAAAGATGGGGCCAGGTCCTTGAAACAGTCTTGCACTAGTATCAAGGGTGGGAAAGATGGGGCCAGGTCCTTGAAACAGTCTTGCACTAGTATCAAGGGTGGGAACGATGGGGCCAGGTCCTTGAAACAGTCTTGCACTAGTATCAAGGGTGGGAAAGATGGGGCCAGGTCCTTGAAACAGTCTTGCACTAGTATCAAGGGTGGGAAAGATGGGGCAATGTCCTTGAAACAGTCTTGCACTAGTATCAAGGGTGGGAAAGATGGGGCCAGGTCCTTGAAACAGACTTGCACTAGTATCAAGGGTGGGAAAGATGTGGCCAGGTCCTTGAAACAGTCTTGCACTAGTATCAAGGAAGAGAAAGATGGGGCCAGGTCCTTGAAACAGTCTTGCACTAGTATCAAGGGTGGGAAAGATGGGGCCAGGTCCTTGAAACAGTCTTGCACTAGTATCAAGGATGGGAAAGATGGGGCCATGTCCTTGAAACAGCCTTGCATTAGTATCAAGGAAGAGAAAGATGGGCCAGATCCTTGAAGCAGTCTTGCATTAGTATCAAGGAAGGGAAAGATGGGGTCTGGTCCTTGAAACAGTCTTGCACTATTATCAAGGAAGGGAAAGATGGGGCCAGGTCCTTGAAGCATAGTCCTCAACTAGTATCAAGGAAGAGAAGGTTGGGGTCAGGTCCTTGAAGGAGAGTCCTGCACTAGTATCAAGGAAGGGAAGGTTGTGGTCAGGTCCTTGAATTTGAGTCCTCTACTAGTATCAAAGAAGAGAAGGTTGGGGTCAGGCCCTTGAAACAGTTTTGCACTAGTATCAAGGATGGGAAAGATGGGGCCAGATCCTTGAAACAGTCTTGCACTAGTATCAAGGATGGGAAAGATGGGGCCAGATCCTTGAAACAGACTTGCACTAGTATCAAGGAGGGGAAAAGAGGGGGCCCAATCCTTGAAACGTCTTGCACTAGTGTCAAGGAGGGAAGATGGGGCCAGATCCTTAAAAAGTTTTGCACTGCATCAAGGGATGGGAAAAAGGGCCAGACCTAACGTCTTGCACTAGTATAAAGGGTTGGGGAAAAGATGGGGCCGGGCCCTTGAAACAGTCTGCACTAGTATCAAGGTTGGGAAAGATGTGGCCAGGTCCTTGAAACAGTCTTGCACTAGTGTGAAGGATGGGGAAGATGGGGCCAGATCCTTGAAACGGTCTTGCACTAGCATCAAGGATGGGAAAGATGGGGCCAGTTCCTTGAAACAGTCTTGCACTAGTATCAAGGGTGGGAAAGATGTGGCCAGGTCCTTGAAACAGTTTTGCACTAGTATCAAGGAAGAGAAAGCTGGGGCCAGGTCCTTGAAACAGTCTTGCACTAGTATCAAGGGTGGGTAAGATGGGGCCAGGTCCTTGAAACAGTCTTGCACTAGAATCAAGGAAGAGAAAGATGGGGCCAGGTCCTTGAAACAATCTTGCACTAGTATCAAGGATGGAAAAGATGTGGTCAGGTCCTTGAAACAGCCTTGCACTAGTATCAAGGATGGGAAAGATGTGGTCAGGTCCTTGAAACAGCCTTGCACTAGTATCAAGGGTGGGATAGATGGGGCCAGGTCCTTGAAACAGTCTTGCACTAGCATCATGTACATAAGCCTGCTTCAGTTTACAAATTTTTAAATGGGTTTGGAATATTATTATAGGAACTTAAGACATACATTTCTAAATACGTACGAGATAATCCATTGGAAAGTTTGCCTCAGATTTTGAGATGTATGTAGACACAGTAAATATTGTATTAATAATAATGTTTTATGTACAGAATGAATGTATTGTTAGGTAAATGATGTTTATACTGAGATTGTACTGTCAGTGCTTATAAAATATTTATATTGTGAAATATTTAATAAAAACTGTTAGAAAATTTTTATTTTGACTTTCTTTTTCTTGAGTGGTCCCTAAACTGTGCAAAGATTACATTCTTATACAGATTTACCTTGTTAATATAGTACTTATTCTGGGGCACTTCGCCAATACGCTGCTTTTCAATTAAATTCATGTTTATTATTTTCGGTGCTTGCCTTGTTCTTAAGATGGTTTTCAGTAATTTTCATTAGGCCTAGTGCTACTGCACACCTAATAATGATAGTGTAAACATGTTTTTAGGCTTTTATATGCACTGGCAAGTGAAAAAAAACTGATTTGGAATAGTGATCTGGAACGTAACCCGCCATATTAGTGAGGTATGCCTGTTCCTTACACTGAGCTGAATGGTGATCTGGAACGTAACCCACCATATTAGTGAGGTATGCCTGTTCCTTTCACTGACTAATGTGATTTCTGGAAGTAACCCGCCAATTGTGGGGGTGCCCGGTTCCTTACACTGAGTGATGGTGATCTGGAACGTAACCCCCCATATTGTGGGTATCCTGGTCCTTACACTGAGCGAATGGTGATCTGGAACGTACCCCATTTAGTGAGGTATGCCCGTTCCTTACACTGAGTGAATAATGATCTGGACTAACCACCCAAAATTTTGAGGTATGCCCCCTTTCTTCACTGAGCTGAATGGCCCTTTGGGATCAGCACTCTTGTGAGTACAGTACATATATGATATTGTGCACTTCTAGGCAAGTACAGTGATACTGCATTATTCTCTCTATCCTTGGATCTAACCTGATTACCTGCTAGTCCTTGGATGCTGTAATAGACAAGGGTGGTGAACACCTTCCAGAGAAGTACCTTGATGCTAGTGATGGACTTGATTCAACAACTGGGCATTTTATACCCTTGCATTGACCCCTTTCTTCCTGTTCTCAGGTGTTATAAACCCCTATGCTTCAGTGCTACCACTGTGAAATAACAAATTTAGCACTCCGGCCTGGTCCACACCTGTAACAGCTATCATTATTCAAGGTCTGGGTTGGAAGATGTCCATGAAAATATATTAATTTGATTTCATTTGTGGAGAAGCACTAAACCAATATGGATCACATAGCACTTGGTAATAAGCACAATAACAATAATAATCATCATCATAATAATCATCATAATAATAATCATAATAATAATAATAATAATAATAATAATAATAATAATAATAATAATAATTGTTCTGGCTCACTTTAAATGTCAAAGTGAGAAGAGTTTATCTCCAAGGGGCTGAGCTCTTCTCTAGGCTGATGGACTGATTATCTCAAATACTCTTTCCAAGGTTGATGGACTGATTACATTATCTTCATTTAATTTCTACTGCTCCCATGATATTTGACTGAAGAAGCCTTCTGTGTAGACGAAACGATTCATCAATAAAGATACCAAACTGTTGCACATGTGTCTCAATCTTCAGCTTGTCAGTATTTTATACCATTTTGAACTAGGCTAACCTTACCTGAAGTGCCATCTTGGATTGACTGGTAAGCTTGGAGTAGCTGCTTTCACAATGGACAGCAATTATAAATAATTAATCTTTATTTCTACAAGTACTGTACATGTAGAAGGTATATAGACCATAGTTAATATCACTGACATACTACTACGTATATACAAAGCCGCTTTTTATGCAGAGCATTTCCCGCAAATTAGGTCAGTTTTGTCCCAGGATGCAACCCACACCAGTCGACTAACACCCAGGTACCTATTTTACTGATGGTGAATATGAACAGTAGGTGCCTTAACCCTTTGACTGTTTACGCCGTATGTATATATATACGTCTTACGCGCCACTGTTTCTGACGTATTTTAAATTCTAGCGGCTTCAAATCAAGCAGGAGAAAGCTGGTAGGACCACATGTGAGAGAATGGGTCTCCATGGTCAGTGTGCATCATATAAAAAAATCGGGGAGCCAGTGGTGCATTGTGGGAATGCCATTTCAGTGATCCTTTTTCAGCATGCTTAACGGTAACAAATATGTGACTCCCCAGCAAATTTGGGACTCTTCTCTGCCCAAGTGATGCTCTAACATAGATGGAAGTGTCAGTGAAGATCAATTTCATGATTTTGAAGAGTTTGAGACCAAAAGCAATGAAGGAGGAGGAAGAGGAGGAGGAGGAGGAAGAGGAGGAGGAAGAGGAAGAGGACAAGGAGGAAGAGGAGGGGGAGGAAGAGGAAGAGCAGGAGGAGGAAGAGGAAGAGGAGGAGGAGGAGGAGGAAGAAGAGGAAGAAGAAGAAGAAGATGTAATAATATTGTTCCCTTGAAGCAAGAAAAAAAAAGTCCACCCCATGACAGTGACAAGATAAGGGGAGATAACATCTGACAAGAGCTGACGTTTGATGAGCGTAAACGAGGGTAGGGGAGGGTGCAGCTGATAAGAAAAGATTAGATGACCATCGCCCTCCCTTTGTTTTTGCTGTTACACAAACATTTCTGTCTGTCTATCTGTCTGTCTGTCAAGCTCCCTGTCTATCAGTCTAGCTTTCTGTATCAGAGAGAGCCAAAAGACTGTGTCATCATCACGTTTACTCACATCTTCAAGCAGAGTATAGCACTTTGTATGGATTTTTTTGGGGGGAAGCAGCATCCAACCCCATTGTTTTGACAGGCGGTAGGAGGAGTGAGTAATGAGATAATATGTCATTTTGGCAGCTGCTGACTCCTGACTCAAAACAATTATAAACCACTCACTCACACACAAGACAAGCTTGCTGAATGAAGATAATAGCAGTTATATGAAAGTATCTAGTGACTATATATGTGTATATATATTATAGAAACCAGAAGGAAGAATGGAAGACAGAAACGAAGGAAGGATGAGATGAAAGGAAGGAAAAAAAGTAAGGAAAGATGAAGGAATGTAGGAAGGAAGGTAGGAAAGGAATGTAGGAAGGTAGGTAGGAAAGGAATGCAGGAATGTAGGTAGGAAAGGATTGCAGGAAGGTAGGAAAGGAATGCAGGAAGGTAGGAAAGAAATGCAGGAAGGTAGGAAGGAAGGTAGGAAATGAATGCAGGAAGGAAGGAATGATGACACACGACCCTTTACCTAGGATAACTACATAACACTACTGCCTGCTAATACTTTGAAGAAAACTGCTCAGACGAGGTGTTTTGTCTTTGCACATAAAAAAAGTCCACAAAAATGCACACACACTGGTTTTATGTGCGAGTGTAAAACACCATTGTGTATGAAAACATGTTTCAAAGAGTTCCACAAGCTGCAGAACTTCTAGGAATATGCTCGGTGACTGTACATTGGTATATACATTATAGAATAATAGTAATAAATAATTTTTTGTATTGTTTGTTTTTGTAAACAAGTTTTGTAAACAATATATTGATAATTATGTTTGTGTGATTATTGTGTTGTATACAATGAGTGTATATATGTACATGCACTTTACTTTGGTCTCATAGGCCACATAAGTTATGTGAAAAAATAAAATAGTGAAAAAAACAACAAACCTTCAAATACAAGTAAACCAAAGTTTACCTGGTGAGCGGCAGTCGCCGCTGTTGCCATATGCGGCTCATTTTCTGCAAACTTCACGCCTCTATATCTCGGTAAGTACTGATGGCAAAAATTTGTTTTTTTTTTGGACTAAAACACTCAGAAAAATAATCTTAACATTTTCATAAGAAAAAAAAAAAATTTTTTTAATATTTTGCGACATAGAATGACACTTTCAGAAAGGGGCCTGCGACAGTCAAAGGGTTAAGGGAACTTCACATCTTAATGTTTCCACCTGTACTAGAGAAGGTCAGTAAGTTTATTTAGGCGCAGGTACAAGTAAGTACAATTATCATACATAGTGCAAATTACCCACCAGGATAGCCCAAAAATGTCAGTGACTTATTTCCACAAAACATTATTGCTATATTCATGAGGAAAACTAAACTTGTAGGGGTTATGCAGTGCCTGGGGGAATGGAAGGTATTCAAACTCGACTCAAGGAACTGGAGCACAAGTCCAATTCCTTAGATCAAGAGCTCCTCGCCCTTGAGGGGTCCAGAAGACATTGAAATGTATATTAATGGGATACATAAAGTTGAAGATGTATCTACTACATACACATGGACCCATATCCATGGACTACAACTGAAGCTGATGAGATGGATTTATGTAGTAGGTTTTGGAAGTAACATGAGATACTCGACATAAAATTGTAAGTATGTCAGTGTCAGCAATGGCAATGATGGGACAGGTGTGATTAACATAATTTTAAGACATCCAATGCGGTCTTACTTAAATATGACATAATTTCGTACACACGTATTAATGACATATCCTGGCCAACAGAAGACTTGCCGTATATGTGCCAGTGTGTAGTAATATACCTCAGATAGGGATGGTCTTTGAAATGATCTGGAGTATATCTGGAGGGGGTCAATGGCCCCTTGGCCTGGTCTGTGACCAGGCCTCATGATGGATCAGGGCCTGATCAACTAGGCTGTTATTGTTGGCTGCATGTAAACTGACATACAAACCATAGCCCGGATGGTCAGGTAATGACTTTAGGTGCCTGTCCAGTGCCTTCTTGAAGACAGCCAGGGGTCTATTGGTAATCCCCCTTATGTATGCTGGGAGGCAGTTGAACAGTCTTGGGCCCCTGATACTTACTGTGCTGTCTTATAGCATACTCGTGGCATGTCTGCTTTTCATTGGGGGGATGTTGCATCTCCTTCCAAGTCTTTTGCTTAAGTGGGGAGTGATTTTTGTGTGCAAATTTGGGACTAGTCCCTCGAGAATTTTCCAAGTGTATATGTACTGTATCTTTCTTGCCTGCATTCAAGGGAGTACAAATCAACAGACTTCATCTGTTCCCAGTAATTTAGATGCTTTATGGTACTCATGTGTGCTGTGAAAGTTCTCTACATTCACCAGGTCAGGAATTTCACCTGCTTTGAAAGGCGCTGTTAGTGTGCAGCAATATTCCAGCCTAGAGAGAACAAGTGATTTGAAGAGAATCATTATGATCTTGGCATCCCTAGTTTTGAAGGTTCTCATTATCCATCCTATTATTTTCCTAGCAGCTTTGGTAGATACAATGTGGGGAGGTGGTGATAGATTCATACATAATATAACATGTATCATTCATACATGATATAACATGTATCATTCATACATGATATAGCATGTCATTAATAATAATAATAATAATAATAATAATAATAATAATAATAATAATAATAATGATAATAATAATAATAGTTTATTAAGACATGATACATAGTTGTACAAAGAATTATAATAGTTAAGTGGGAAATTAGATCTAACAAAAATGATCTCAAATGGATGAAGAATAGATTAAAACATCTCAATGGTCAAAAGAGAGGCATATATAGGCGTATCAAAAGAGGAGATGGGCAGTTAAGAAATCAATATATTCAATTAAAGAGAGAAATAAAGAAAGGAATAAGAAAAGCAAAAAGGGATTATGAGGCTAAGGTTGCAAGGGATTCAAAGACTATCCCAAAAGGGTTCTTTCAGGTATACAGAAGTAAGATTAGGGACAAGATTGGCCCACTTAAGAGTAACTCTGGTCAGATCACTGACAGTGATAAGGATATGTGTGAAATTCTCAATACCTACTTCCTCTCAGTTTTCTCTCAGGAAAATGCTAGCGATATTCCTGAAATAATAGATTATGTAGAACAGGATGATAAACTATGCACGACTGCGGTAACTAGTGACATGGTCCTCAGGCAAATAGAGAATCTAAAACCTAACAAATCCCCAGGCCCTGATGAACTGTTTGCAAGGGTGTTAAAGGAATGTAAAGAGGAACTTAGCATACCTTTGGCTAATCTTTTTAACATATCACTATAAACTGGCATAGTGCCTGATAAGTGGAAAATGGCAAATATAATACCTATTTACAAGGCAGGTGACAGGTCCTTGGCTTCGAACTATAAACCAATAAGCCTTACCTCCATAGTGGGAAAATTTATGGAATCAATAATTCCGAAGCAATTCGTAGCCATCTTGATAGGCACAGATTGATTAATGATTCTCAACACGGTTTTACAAAGGGGCGTTCCTGTCTTACGAATTTACTAACTTTTTCACTATTTGTTTGAGGAGGTAGATCATGGTAATGAATATGATATTGTGTATATGGACTTCAGTAAGGCTTTCGATAGAGTTCCACACCTGAGGCTATTGAGGAAACTTAAGGCACACGGAATAGGAGGAGAAATTTTTTCCTGGGTGGAGGCATGGCTGACAAATAGGCAGCAGAGAGTTTACATAAATGGGGAGAAATCAGAATGGGGGCACGTCACAAGCAGTGTTCCTCAGGGGTCAGTGCTGGGCCCGTTGTTGTTCACAATTTACATAAATGACATAGATGAGGGAATAAATAGTGACATAAGCAAATTTGCTGATGACACCAAAATAGGCCATCCAATTCATTCTAATGAGGACACTAGAGCACTCCAGGATGATTTGAAAAGACTGATGCAATGGTCGGAGAAGTGGCAGATGCAGTTTAATATTGACAAATGCAAAGTTCTAAATGTTGGACAGGTAAATAACCATGCCACATATAAACTAAATAATGTAGATCTTAATACTACTGATTGTGAAAAGGATTTAGGAGTTCTGGTTAGCAGTAATCTAAAACCAAGACAACAGTGCATTAGTGTTTGCAATAAAGCTAACAGAATTCTTGGCTTCATATCTAGAAGCATAAATAATAGAAGTCCTCAGGTTGTTCTTCAACTCTATATATCCTTGGTTAGGCCTCATTTAGACTATGCTGCTCAGTTCTGGTCACCGTATTACAGAATGGATATAAATGCTCTGGAAAATGTACAGAGGAGGATGACAAAGATGATCCCATGTATCAGAAATCTTCCCTATGAGGATAGACTGAGGGCCCTGAATCTGCACTCTCTCGAAAGGCATAGAATTAAGGGGGGGATATGATCGAGGTGTATAAATGGAAAACAGGAATAAATAAAGGGGATGTAAATAGCGTGCTGAAAATTTCCAGCCAAGACAGGACTAGCAGAAATTGTTTCAAGTTGGAAAAATTCAGATTCAGGAAGGATATAGGAAAGCACTGGTTTGTTAATAGAGTTGTGGATGAGTGGAACAAACTCCCGAGTACAGTTATTGAGGCTAAAACGTTGTGTAGGTTTAAAAATAGGTTAGATAAATACATGAGTGGGTGTGGGTGGGTGCGAGTTGGACCTGACTAGCTTGTGCTGCTGGGTCTGGTGCTGTGCCCCTTCCTTGAGTGGAGGTGACCAGACTGGGTGAGACACAGGCATAACACCAGACACAAACATCCCTATGACATTCCCCGTGTCCGACTAAACCTTTACAAAAATTCAATGTATGTCAGGGGCCCTAAAATCTGGAACACCCTACCTGAAAACTCTAGAACTGCAGACACATTCATCACCTTCAAAACTACCATTAGAAAACATCTTATCTCCCTGATACACCCCGTCAACTAATTACACGAATACCACCTGCTGGTTCACACTTACACTCACTCCCCCATTTGACCATAAACAGAAATATCAATCTCAATCTTAAAATCATGAATCCTAACTAGTCATAAGTTGCCCTGTGATACTCCAATACTGAAACTATGTATTGTGCCTAAACAAAAGCATTCATATTGCTAAACTCACAAACTAGTATTTAGTCACTTAGCCATAATACCAACTTACCTCATAATTTGTAATATTTTAAAGTTAAGAATTAATCTAAGTCTGCTCGAAATGCCTAGCCATGCTAGGTGTTCTAGTGGTACACTCTGTAATCATTATTTTACTACATGTAAACCACACAATAACCAAATTCTGTAAACTCAGCATTGTAATCCTTATAGCGAATAAACTTTGAATTTGAATTTGAATTTGAATCAGGGGGAGGTGGGTCAATGGGCTAATCCGTGCAGGATAGGACATGGACCTGCTCCGCATGGGTCAATGAGCCTGTTGCAGTGTTCCTTCTTTCTTGTGTTCCTCCCAGCAGCACAAAACGAACGAATCCAGGAGTAGTCCGTGAAGAGAGTTGGATCTTGTGTCATGGTTGTCAATATCCGTCTTTATAGTGGGGTACCTTGCTGCCGGTGCAGAATCGTGGCTACTTTGCAGGTGTTTATGTATCTCAATCTGTCAGCCAGGGAAGAAAGCCGGGCCTCAGATCTGAGTCATACTGTGTTGGTCCAGATGGGGGCCCCAAGCATAGCTCTTATCACCTGGTTTTGTACGACCTCCACCCTTTGCCTGCTCTGCGGGAAGAGATGAGCTAACGCCTGTGTACCGTAGTCAATGAGCGAGCGTATAGCTTATATATAGTACAAGTGAAGTACATCTTTCCTCGCCCCTGCACCGTGCCTCGTCATGGTTCTCATGGCGTTGAGTCTGAGTAGAGCACGGGATCTGGCATAATCGGCCTGTTTCTCAAAGGTTAGCTTTTTATCAGTGTAGATTCCCAAGTATAGGTAGGAGCCTGTCCATTCAAGTTCTATATCCTGAATACGTAATCCAGTCACAGGATCTGGTCCCTTGAACATCTTTACAAGAGATTTCTCGGCGGAGATCTTGAGGCCTAGTTCCTTGCAAGACCACGTTATTAGGTCCAAAGCTCTCTGGGCCTGTTGCTCCAAATTGCCATTCCCATTCACTACGAGTGCAAGAGCATCAGCATAGCTGAGGAGCTGCGTACCACTATGAAAGGGAAGGCTCACAAGTTCCTGCATAAGGACGTTAAACAGGGTAGGACTGAGCACACCTTGTGGCGTGTCGTTTTCCAGGGTTTTAAAGGAAGAGTAGTGTCCCTGAAAGCTGATACAGGCCTGCCTGTCCCTTAAGTAGGACTCTATTCAGGCTAGGAGGCGTCCTTTGATCCCCTTTTGAGCTAGTATTGCTAGAATTGCTGTGGGACTGGCTAGCTCAAATGCCTTCTCAAGGTCGAGGTAGACGACGATGCTAGGTTTCATGTTACTATCAGCAATCTTGCTTAGTAGGGTGGTTATGCAGCATAGGGCTAGACAAGTCTTCAGAGCTAAGTACAGGTCACCACTGGCTAATTACAGGTCACAACTGTCTGGCTAAGTACAGGTCACCACTGACTAGCTAAGTGCATGTCACCACTAAGTACAGGCCACCACTTACTAAGTACAGGTCACCACTGACTAAGAAAAGGTCACCACTGTCTAAGTACAGATTTCTTGGATCAAGAGCCCCTCACCAACATCAAGACAAAATAAGAGTGGCAAAATAACAGCTGCTCACTTTATTAAATATTTAAACTTTCTTCTTAGTAGGAAACACGACAGTTGAAATGTTGAAGTGGACCAGAGGAGCTTCACTCTAGTTATTACACCGAAACAAAATGTTGAAGTGGACCAGAGGAGCTTCACTCTAGTTATTACACCGAAACAAAATGTTGAAGTGGACCAGAGGAGCTTCACTCTAGTTATTACACCGAAACAAAATGTTGAAGTGGACCAAGGAGCTTCACTCTAGTTATTACACCGAAACAAAATGTTGAAGTGGACCAGAGGAGCTTCACTCTAGTTATTACACCGAAACAAAATGTTGAAGTGGACCAGAGGAGCTTCACTCTAGTTATTACACTTAAACAATATGTGGGATTGACCTATGTAGCATTGTGCATAGTGCACCACTAATGCAAATATTGTCATCAATCTTGCACAAGAAACATTACACATGATTGTTGTAAATAACAGGAAAATATCTCCTTGTTACCATTAATAAACTATAAAACCACAATTTTTTTCCAATTTACTTTTTTATTACATTATATTTAAAATTTTCCACAATCCTCTAAGAATAGATTTGTTGATAAATTCAATTTGATGAAATTAATACAAAAATTCTTCTAATTAAGGTACAGTAGCATGTAGGGTTTGAAGCTTATCAGAAGAGTCATTCACTAGCTATTATATGGGAAACATTTTTTAAACTAAATTGAGAAATTTAAATTTACACACCTCAGAGTAACAAGCTGAGCTTTAATAAATTCAACCAATAGAAAAGGTTTGAAGCCAATCAAAAAGGCCATGTTCTAGTAATTGATCTAAATCCAAAAATTTGCTCCAATTCAGTTATAATTGTGAGATATAATATAACTTATGGAATGATGCATCGTCGATAAAATTTGGAAGCCAATCATAAGAAACATTTTTTGTTTATTGAATTAAAAATAAGTATAACTTATGGCAGCCAATAGCAGTGTGAGTCTTGTGTTTAGGAAACAACCAGTGGTGAAAATTTGAAGCCGATCAGATGAGTCTTTCTCCAATTATGACACAGATTCCATTTTTTTTTTACCATTTTGCTACAAGTTTGCGGGTATGCAAACAAAAATCAATAGGTTGTATATGGTTAAATATATTTAAAATAAACTAACTATTCCATAAGACAACCAGGACGCTGGTGCCCCATCCACCCACGTCACCACCAAGAGCGACGCATCACCAACAACAAACATGGCCGACTCACCCTCACCCACCAACCAAGGCGACTCGACTACAACAACACCAACCGTGACTGACTCCCTCTCTACCTCTACTACCTTCATAGCATTTAGCCCATCTGATATGCTCCCAGGTATGACTAATGATCCTGACATCACCCTAATGATCCATCACCACCCTAAAGGCAGATAACTTTAATCTTCATGCTGAAAATATGTCTCTCCGTGCAACAATAACAAACCATCAATCTAAACTACTTCACCTTGAAAATAAGATCAACAGCCTTGAACAACAGCTAATATCAACTGGCACAACTGATTTTGGCAAGATCCACCAATCAGTCATAGCCAGTCACACAGATCAAATAGCTTCCCTAAACACGAAGATTGAAGATGCTGTCAAGGACTGGAAAACAAACATGGATACCCAACAGTAGCGCTGAAGGCGGCTGAGCGATCCCTGCGGCTGAGCGCTGTATTCCTGAGCGGTCCCTTCCTGAGCGGTCCCTCCTGAAAAGGGCTGCGGCTGAGCAGTCCCTCCTGAAAGGTCTGCAGCTGAGCGGTCTCCTTCCGCGCCTGAGCGCCAGCCCGTCCGCGCGGACCAGCGACCTTGACCTCACCCTCGACCACCTCACCCTCGACCACCTCGCCCTCAACCCCCCACCCATGCCCCCCACCCGCGCCCCCCACCAACGCCCCAACCGCGCCCCGCGCACCCACCTGCTGTACCCTCGCACCCGCCCGTCCGTGCCCTCGTGCCCACCCATGCCATCTGCAGCGCCTTCTGCAGCGTCGTCCGGATCGCCCCAGCTCCCCAAATTTTTTCCCGATTTTTTTCGATTTTTTTTTTAATTTCATTTTCTTGTGGTCTCCATCTCCTCGGATCAAGTTTTTGAGGTTCCCCCTCCCACTTTCACCCCCATCCCAAATTTTTTTCGAATTTTTTTTTTTTTTGAATTTCTTCCGATCTCCATCTCCTTGGATCAAGTTTTTCTCGATATCAATAATACAAAGACTCCACTTCCTCGGGTCAAGTTTTTTGGATTCTTCCCTCTGGGGTTTCAAATTTCTTATGATCTCCTCAGATCAAGTTTTTCTCGATATCAATAATACAAAGATTTCCCCCACCATCCACTTCTACCCCAAATTCCCTGCTCCAATTCCTCGGATCAACACCCTCCCCCACACCTCCCACCATCCACTTCTACCCCAAATATTCCTGCTCCATCTCCTCGGATCAACTCCATCTAACCCATATATTTCTCCTCCACTTCCTTGAATCAAGCTTTTTTTTTTGGATTCCTCCCCATGGGGTTTCGAATTTCTTATGAACTCCTCGGATCAAGTTTTCTCGATATCAACTTTTTTGAGGGTCTCCTTCCCACTTTCACCCCCATCCCAAACTCTTCTCGAATTTTTTTTTAATTTCATTTTCTTATGATCTCCATCTCCTTGGATCAAGGTTTTTCGGTTCCCC
Source organism: Cherax quadricarinatus (assembly GCF_026875155.1). Lineage (NCBI taxonomy): Eukaryota > Metazoa > Arthropoda > Malacostraca > Decapoda > Parastacidae > Cherax > Cherax quadricarinatus. The sequence continues at coordinate 34,002,443 of NC_069451.1, read as the reverse complement.
CCTCTGGGGGTAAGCATTCAAATGAACTCACACTTGCATCTCAAATTCCCTGCTCCAATTCCTCGGATCAAGTTTTTTGGATTCCCCCCTATGGGGTTTCGAAATTCTTATGATCTCCTTGGATCAAGTATTTCTCCTCCATCTCCTCGGATTGAGTTTTTGGATTCCCCCTCTGGGGGTAAGCATTTCAAATGAATTCCCCATATGGGGCATGGTACTTTCTCTTACTACAGGTCTAAACATGTGTGACGTCACCCCACCTGTGCTTACTCGGCGGTCAGTGACGTCATGTAATGACCTCACACATACAGGCTGAATCTTGTCGACTTCCCCTATGTCAGTGATGTCACGTGATGACCCCACACACAGGCTGAATCTTGTCGAGCAGACAATAAAATGCAGGATAACACTATTTATTATACAACCAATGCATTTCATATACATCCAACAAAAAAAATTAATTGAAAAAAAGGTACAATTCATTGACTAAAATCAACATATTTTTCTCTTGAAGAAATTCTGTGCATTTTTCTCTGGATCTTCCTCGTTGTCACTACCTCAAAATTACACATTTCATATACAACATACCTGGAGTTTACCTGCAGAGAGTTCCGGGGGTCAACGCCCCCGCGGCCCGGTCTGTGACCAGGCCTCCTGGTGGATCAGAGCCTGATCAACCAGGCTGTTGCTGCTGGCTGCACGCAAACCAACGTACGAGCCACAGCCCGGCTGATCAGGAACTGACTTTAGGTGCTTGTCCAGTGCCAGCTTGAAGACTGCCAGGGGTCTGTTGGTAATCCCCCTTATGTGTGCTGGGAGGCAGTTGAACAGTCTCGGGCCCCTGACACTTATTGTATGGTCTCTTAACGTGGTAGTGACACCCCTGCTTTTCATTGGGGGGATGGAGCATCGTCTGCCAAGTGTTTTGCTTTTGTAGTGAGTGATTTTCGTGTGCAAGTTCGGTACTAGTCCCTCTAGGATTTTCAAAGTGTATATAATCATGTATCTCTCCCTCCTGCATTCCAGGGAATACAGGTTTAGGAACCTCAAGTGCTCCCAGTAATTGAGGTGTTTTATCTCCGTTATGCGCGCCATGAAAGTTCTCTGTACATTTTCTAGGTCGGCAATTTCACCTGCCTTGAAAGGTGCTGTTAGTGTGCAGCAATATTCCAGCCTAGATAGGACAAGTGACCTGAAGAGTGTCATCATGGGCTTGGCCTCCCTAGTTTTGAAGGTTCTCATTATCCATCCTGTCATTTTTCTAGCAGATGTGATTGATACAATGTTCTGGTCCTTGAAGGTGAGATCCTCCGACATGATCACTCCCAGGTCTTTGACGTTGGTGTTTCGCTCTATTTTGTGGCCAGAATTTGTTTTGTACTCTGATGAAGATTTAATTTCCTCATGTTTACCATATCTGAGTAATTGAAATTTCTCATCGTTGAACTTCATATTGTTTTCTGCAGCCCACTGAAAGATTTGGTTGATGTCCGCCTGGAGCCTTGCAGTGTCTGCAATGGAAGACACTGTCATGCAGATTCGGGTGTCATCTGCAAAGGAAGACACGGTGCTGTGGCTGACATCCTTGTCTATGTCGGATATGAGGATGAGGAACAAGATGGGAGCGAGTACTGTGCCTTGTGGAACAGAGCTTTTCACCGTAGCTGCCTCGCACTTTACTCTGTTGACGACTACTCTCTGTGTTCTGTTAGTGAGGAAATTATAGATCCATCGACTGACTTTTCCTGTTATTCCTTTAGCACGCATTTTGTGCGCTATTACGCCATGGTCACACTTGTCGAAGGCTTTTGCAAAGTCTGTATATATTACATCTGCATTCTTTTGTCTTCTAGTGCATTTAGGACCTTGTCGTAGTGATCCAATAGTTGAGACAGACAGGAGCGACCTGTTCTAAACCCATGTTGCCCTGGGTTGTGTAACTGATGGGTTTCTAGATGGGTGGTGATCTTGCTTCTTAGGACCCTTTCAAAGATTTTTATGATATGGGATGTTAGTGCTATTGGTCTGTAGTTCTTTGCTGTTGCTTTACTGCCCCCTTTGTGGAGTGGGGCTATGTCTGTTGTTTTTAGTAACTGTGGGACGACCCCCGTGTCCATGCTCCCTCTCCATAGGATGGAAAAGGCTCGTGATAGGGGCTTCTTGCAGTTCTTGATGAACACAAAGTTCCATGAGTCTGGCCCTGGTTCAGAGTGCATGGGTATGTCATTAATCGCCTGTTCGAAGTCATTTGGCGTCAGGATAACATCGGATAGGCTTGTGTTAATCAAATTTTTTGGCTCTCTCATAAAAAATTCATTTTGATCTTCGACTCTCAGTCTGGTTAGTGGCTTGCTAAAAACTGAGTCATATTGGGACTTGAGTAGCTCACTCATTTCCTTGCTGTCATCTGTGTAGGACCCATCTTGTTTAAGTAGGGGCCCAATACTTGACGTTGTTCTCGATTTTGATTTGGCATAGGAAAAGAAATACTTTGGGTTTCTTTCGATTTCAATTTATGGCTTTTAGTTCTTCCCGTGATTCCTGACTCCTAAAGGATTCTTTTAGCTTAAGTTCGATGCTTGCTATTTCTCTGACCAGTGTCTCCTACACATTTCAGATATATTGACCTCTTTTAGCCGCTCTGTTATTTTTTTCCGTCGCCTGTAAAGGGAGCGCCTGTCTCTTTCTATTTTACATCTACTCCTCGTTTTTCTTAGAGGAATAAGCCTTGGTGCATACATCGAGTGCCACCGAGTAATCTGTTCTAGGCATAAGTTGGGGTCTGTGTTGCTTAGTATATCTTCCCAGCTTATATCGGTTAGGACTTGGTTTACTTGGTCCCACTATGTTTTTGTTATTGAAGTTGAATTGGTGAATGCTCCCTCGTGACTAGTCTCATTATGTCGGTCTGGGGCTCCACGCATACATGTCTGAACCTCAATTATGTTGTGATCTGAGTATATTGTTTTGATATGGTGACATTTCTTATCAGATCATCATTGTTAGTGAAGATGAGGTCTAGTGTATTCTCCAGTCTAGTAGGCTCTATTATTTGCTGGTTTAAATTGAATTTTGTGCAGAGATTTAAAAGCTCGTGTGAGTGTGAGTTTTCATCAGAGCTGCCTCCTGGGGTTATTACTGCAACAATATTATTTCCTATATTCTCGATTTTAGGGGCCTTAAGTTGAAATCCCCCCGGAGCAAGATGTTGGTGCAGGAGCTGGAAGATTTTCCAGACAGTGGTCAATTTTTAACAGCTGTTCCTGGAATTGCTGGGATGTTGCATCCGGAGGCTTGTAGACTACCACAATGACTAGGTTTTGGTTCTCGACCTTTGCTGCTAAAACTTCCACTACATCATTTGAGGCATTAAGCAGTTCTGTGCAAACAAGTGACTCTGCAATGTACAGGCCAACCCCCCCTTTGGCCTGTTCACTCTGTCACATCTGTATAGGTTGTAACCTGGGATCCATATTTCGTTGTCCAAGTGATCCTTTATGTGGGTCTCAGTGAAAGCCGCGAACATTGCCTTTGCCTCTGCAAGCAGTCCATGGATGAAAGGTATTTTGTTGTTTGTTGCTGGCTTTAGACCCTGTATATTCGCAAAGAAGAATGTTATCGGACTGGTGGTATTGTTGGTACTGGGGGGGATTTTTTTTCCGGCATTAGTATCTGCATCTGTTGGTTTGGAGTGGAGTCCATCGACTGTGGTTCCACTCCAGGAATGACTGGATTTGGTGTACGATTTCTGCCATTTCCTGCCAGTTTTTTTTCCTTCCTGGCACTAAAAAACCTCTCCCTCTTTAGTGGCTGTGGCTACCCAGGTTTTCCCATGGCCTGGATGTTTTGTATCTTTTTGTCCCCTTTAGATGGTATGCCTGGCAATTTAAGTTATAGCACAGTCTTTCCTGTACTGAAGAGGTACACAGTTCAGGGTGAAAAAGCTTACAGGAAGGGAGTTTGCATTTTCCTGTTGTCATATGGGCATGGCATTTTCTAGGGTGGTCATAGTTGCACGTCTCATCTGTTTTTCCAGATTTCCCATGCCTGCAGATACCAAGTGCATAGTATGTGTACAGGCTTGGTTTCCGTTTGCCTTGGGTTTCTGTGACTGTATTCCCTGTTGGTGCATGTTTCCCTGTCTTACTTCTATCCTCCCTAGCACCAACAATGGAGCTCCCACCAGTTGTTTTTGGTAATATATCCTCACTATTGCTAGTGGAGTCCTCTTGTTTGCTATTTCCTGCGGTATTTCTAGTTTGCAATATTGGTTTTATCTTATCTTTGACAACACTTGTTTCCCTACTATGGCTCCTGTCCCCTATGAGGTCATTTACATTTGTCAGACACTGCAACATCATGGAATCTTAATTCTGAGGACATGTACATAACCTTCACGACTACGACATCTACTACTACAACCAACCCATCTCTTTGGGACGGACCTACTTCCACTGGGGAATCCCGCCTACCAGTGAATTTGCCCTCGTCTGCTTCACCTGACGTTACTATATAAGCGCCAGGATTCTTTCTTCTGCTTCAGAATCTCCACGACTATTGTGATGTTCGCACCTACTCCTAGGTTGAGGGACTGATTACCTCATCTTCTGTACATAGTTCTACTGTCTTCCAGTTATGTCCTGGAATTTGTATTGATAAAGCCACTGGATGGCGAAACGTCTACAATAAAGATACCCAGATGTTGCACATGTGTCTTACTCTCATCATTCCTTAATGCGTATAATTCCCGACTACCTGGACAAAATCTCCAGCTTCACCATTACTGTCTCCCAGGACAGCATCTCCAGCTTCACCATTACTGTCTCCCAGGACAGCACCTCCAGCTTCACCATTACTGTCTCCCAGGACAGCACCTCCAGCTTCACCATTACTGTCTCCCAGGACAGCACTATCAGCCCCACATTAACTGACTACCAGGACTTAATCTCCAGCCTTACAGTTTCTGACTACATGCCCAGTATCAAGGGCAGTACCATTCAGCCCAGACTTTTTATGTTCCCATCTGTTGTAGAAAGCTTCCAGGTTTTCTATGAAAGCAGCTTTGATGTTGTCCTCTTTTAATACCATTGTGATTTTAGTCCACAGATTTATCCCTTTTGGGCATACCCAAAAACATTTCCCTGTTTTAATACTGCTTGTAGCTAGTTCTTGGATATCTGCACAAGGGGCGTGACACCAATTTCCACAAAAATGACAATTTATCCATGTGGAAGCCCATTTGTTTGACTGACCACAGACTACACACAGCTTCATAATGATTTGAATGGTTGATTTACTTCAATTCTACTAGCAACCTCTTGAATATTCTATTAATAACCTCCTTAAATGAAGCTCTAGCTATTTGTATTTCTGTTTCTAACTGTTTTTGTATATTGGACAGCTTACCGTGCACGTTCCTGATATATATTTAATGTTTGTGTTTTATAAGGGCGCCTACAACCCCATCCGTTTACAGTCTGCTTTATTGTCCAACGAAACCGTTTGAAACCAGTCAAGGGTTCGGACCAGTCGATCTGATCTGATCAGTGGGTCACTTATTTAAAACATACTGGTCGGTGATTTGGGCTAACACATGAAGGATCTACTGGAAATTATCTACCCAAGTAATATGTGATTTGATTGATACAAAAGTATAACTTGCGTGTTGAAGAAACCGGTGACTGCTGGCAGCTCCTACAATGACGAACGGTCGACCTTAATCCTTGTTTATCAATCGCTGTATCTAGCTTTTCTATTTTTTTTTTCCGTCTCCACCACAATAAATGCTATATTATCACTATAGTTGACTGGTGGAAATTTTGGAGGAAGGACGCTTTTTCTGTAGTAATATTTGCTTCTCGTTGTGTATATTGCGACCGCTGGTAACTACAGGTTATATGAAATTCACAGTATACGTCTGGTATTTCAAGAAAAAGAAACTAATGAAAGTCACTCCACTCCACTAAGTACCATTATAATACTGGTTAGTTGCTACTACAACACTGTATTCTGCTGTTCACTGGTATCACTAGATTATATGCGAGTACACTAGCAAGCCAGGAAGATTATTAAAAACAGCTGACCTGTGGTAAGTTTCTGGCGACTTCTGGCACCTGCCTCTATAGGCTTATCACTTCATTTACAAATTCACCTGTTTTCAAATGACACTTTAGCCTTTATCATCAATATACTAGGGAACCACTGTAGTATACACTATACACTATGTATACTCAATGTTATCAGGGAGACTTTCTTTCCTCTGACACGAAAAGTTCAATTATTATTATTTTTTTCACACGGGACACAGGCCTATGATTCCCCTCTGGCAGTAAACTCTGCTAGGTAGTGCACACTAATTCTCCTTTTTTGACTCAGTATATAATGTTTTCCGCCCAAGATTGGTTCCAGGCGCTAGAGGGATGTATCGTATAGGATTGATGACACAAATTAAAGTTCTAGCACGTAAGAGCGACCGTGAAAACACGAGAAAACCCGGAGCACCAGTCCACTAACACCCAGGATGCGACCACACCCAGGATAACCCAAATAATTCCACATTTTTTCGTTAATACCCACAACAATCCACAATTTCTTTACAAAAGATTCACTCTCCTCAAGTCTAGACATATTTCTCGTTTTAACTATTTCATCAGAAAAAGTCAACACAACACTTACGACTTATAACCACTTTTCGATAAATTCACTAGTCACAATTTTACATATTACGAAGTTAATACGCACACACACACACACACACACACACACACACACACACACACACACACACACACACACACACACACACACACACCACTTTACTTTGAACAACACCAAAAACACCATCAATTACCTTTGAATACTCCAAAAACATCATTTGAACACCTTTAAAAACACCTTTGAATAGTCTCAAACACCACTTGAGTACTCCCAAATACACCACTGAATACTACTAAAACACCACTGAATACGGTCAAAACACCACCAAATCACCACTGAATACTCCCAGAACACCTTCATAAATACTCTTGCACATCATTTGAACACCTTCAAAACACCTTTGAATAGTCTCAAACACCATTTGAGTACTCCCAAATACACCACTGAATACTACTAAAACAGCACTGAATACTGTCAAAACACCACCAAAATCACCAAAACTAAGATCAACATCACAGACAAACACCCATTTTCACACAAATCCCCTCAAATCACTATAACAAAGACGATCCCACTAACCTCCAACAATATATAACATGAGCGCAAAAAACATGAACACAAACCAAACACACACGAACACTCACAACCCACAACACCACAACAAAACCCACTTATAACATTTTTTTTGGTATCTCTAGTTCGACAATACCCCAACCCACAACACCCACAACCCACATCACCCACAACCCACATCACCCACAACAACAACTCACTTATAACATCTTTTTTGGTATCTCTAGTTCCACAACAACACCCACAACCCACAACACACCACAAACCCACAACACCCCACAACCCACAACACCCACAACACCCACAACAACAACTCACTTATATACATCTTTTTCGATATCTCTAGTTCGACAACAACACCCACATCCCACAACACCCACATCCCACAACACTTACATCCCACAACACCCACAACCCACATCACCCACACCCCACAATTTTTTTCTCGTTTTAACTAATTTCATCAGAAAAAGTCACAACAATACCAACAACTTATAACCACTTTTTCGGCATCACTAGTTCGACAACACCCACAACCCACAACACCCCACAAGCCACAACACCCACAACCCACATCACCCACAACAACAACAACCCACTTATAACATCTTTTCGGTATATCTACTTCGACAACAACACCCACAACCCACAATTTTTTTCTCGTTTTAACTAATTTCATCAGAAAAAGTTACATCAACAACCCACAACTTATACCCACATTTCGGCATCACTAGTTCGACAACAATACCCACAACCCACTTACCCATTTATTCACAATTTTTCCCCTTCTTTTTATTGAATCTTAAAATGTAATGCACATTCCTCCCAACATTACTAAAATTCTAATAAAATCCTCTCCATACCCATCTCCTTGTATCCACATAAAATAATATTATACTCACAACAAGTAATCTCACCACCCAACTACTGCGACATGTTTCTACACCCTCCATTCTTTTCCAGTGTATCATAACTTTTCACTTCTATAATTTCTTTTATAATATTCACACATTACCTTTATTTTCAGTAAAATCCCCCCCATATTTCATTAAATTTTTAATTCAACCCTCCCATACCCCTCTCCATCTCACCCACATTTTCTTCACACCACTCACCCGTCTCCCAACACACCTCTTCAGAACAAACACAAAAATCACATTTCACATCCATAAATGCATCTCATCACCCATCTCAAATCCACTAAAATCACTATATCCAAGATATTCACAAAATTCTATGACCACCTAACTCACACAGACAACTCACTTTACTTTGAACACCTTCAAAACACTCTCATACCTGGAGTTTACCTGGAGAGAGTTTCGGGGGTCAACGCCCCCGCGGCCCGGTCTGTGACCAGGCCTCCTGGTGGATCAGCGCCTGATCAACCAGGCTGTTGCTGCTGGCTGCACGCAAACCAACGTACGAGCCACAGCCCGGCTGATCAGGAACTGACTTTAGGTGCTTGTCCAGTGCCAGCTTGAAGACTGCCAGGGGTCTGTTGGTAATCCCCCTTATGTGTGCTGGGAGGCAGTTGAACAGTCTCGGTCCCCTGACACTTATTGTATGGTCTCTTAACGTGCTAGTGACACCCCTGCTTTTCATTGGGGGGATGGTGCATCGTCTGCAAGTCTTTTGCTTTCGTAGTGAGTGATTTTCGTGTGCAAGTTCGGTACTAGTCCTCTTAGGATTTTCCAGGTGTATATAATCATGTATCTCTCCCTCCTGCGTTCCAGGGAATACAGGTTTAGAAACCTCAAGCGCTCCCAGTAATTGAGGTGTTTTATCTCCGTTATGCGCGCCGTGAAAGTTCTCTGTACATTTTTAGGTCGGCAATTTCACCTGCCTTGAAAGGTGCTGTTAGAGTGCAGCAATATTCCAGCCTAGATAGAACAAGTGACCTGAAGGTGTCATCATGGGCTTGGCCTCCTAGTTTTGAAGGTTCTCATTATCCATCCTGTCATTTTTCTAGCAGATGCGATTGATACAATGTTATGGTCCTTGAAGGTGAGATCCTCCGACATAATCACTCCCAGGTCTTTGACGTTGGTGTTTCGCTCTATTTTGTGGCCAGAATTTGTTTTGTACTCTGATGAAGATTTAATTTCCTCATGTTTACCATATCTGAGTAATTGAAATTTCTCATCGTTGAACTTCATATTGTTTTCTGCAGCCCACTGAAAGATTTGGTTGATGTCCGCCTGGAGCCTTGCAGTGTCTGCAATGGAAGACACTGTCATGCAGATTCGGGTGTCATCTGCAAAGGAAGACACGGTGCTGTGGCTGACATCCTTGTCTATGTCGGATATGAGGATGAGGAACAAGATGGAGCTAGTACTGTGCCTTGTGGAACAGAGCTTTTCACCGTAGCTGCCTCGGACTTTACTCTGTTGACGACTACTCTCTGTGTTCTGTTAGTGAGGAAATTATAGATCCATCGACCAACTTTTCCTGTTTATCCTTTAGCGCGCATTTTGTGCGCTATTACGCCATGGTCACACTTGTCGAAGGCTTTTGCAAAGTCTGTATATATTACATCTGCATTCTTTTTGTCTTCTAGTGCATTTAGGACCTTGTCGTAGTGATCCAGTAGTTGAGACAGACAGGAGCGACCTGTTCTAAACCCATGTTGCCCTGGGTTGTGTAACTGATGGGTTTCTAGATGGGTGGTGATCTTGCTTCTTAGGACCTTTCAAAGATTTTTATGATATGGGATGTTAGTGCTATTGGTCTGTAGTTCTTTGCTGTTGCTTACTGCCCCCTTTGTGGAGTGGGGCTATGTCTGTTGTTTTTTTAGTAACTGAGGGACGACCCCGTGTCCATGCTCCCTCTCCATAGGATGGAAAAGGCTCGTGATAGGGGCTTCTTGCAGTTCTTGAGGAACACAGAGTTCCATGAGTCTGGCCCTGGGGCAGAGTGCATGGGCATGTCATTTATCGCCTGTTCGAAGTCATTTGGCATCAGGATAACATCGGATAGGCTTGTGTTAATCAAATTTTGTGGCTCTCTCATAAAATTCATTTTGATCTTCGACTCTCAGTCTGGTTAGCGGCTTGCTAAAACTGAGTCATATTGGGACTTGAGTAGCTCACTCATTTCCTTGCTGTCATCTGTGTAGGGACCCATCTTGTTTAAGTAGGGGCCAATACTGGACGTTGTTCTCGATTTTGATTTGGCATAGGAGAGAAGAAATACTTTGGGTTTCTTCGATTTCATTTATGGCTTTTAGTTCTTCCCGCGATTCCTGACTCCTAAAGGATTCTTTTAGCTTAAGTTCGATGCTTGCTATTTCTCTGACCAGTGTCTCCTGCGCATTTCTGATATATTGACCTCTTTTAGCCGCTCTGTTATTCTTTTCCGTCGCCTGTAAAGGGAGCGCCTGTCTCTTTCTATTTTACATCTACTCCTCCTTTTTCTTAGAGGAATAAGCCTTGTGCATACATCGAGTGCCACCGAGTTAATCTGTTCTAGGCATAAGTTTGGGTCTGTGTTGCTTAGTATATCTTCCCAGCTTATATCGGTTAGGACTTGGTTTACTTGGTCCACTTTATGTTTTTGTTATTTGAAGTTGAATTTGGTGAATGCTCCCTCGTGACTTGTCTCATTTTGTCGGTCTGGGGCTCACGCATACATGTCTGAACCTCAATTATGTTGTGATCTGAGTATATTGTTTTTGATATGGTGACATTCTTATCAGATCATCATTGTTAGTGAAGATGAGGTCTAGTGTATTCTCCAGTCTAGTAGGCTCTATTATTTGCTGGTTTAAATTGAATTTTGTGCAGAGATTTAAAAGCTCGTGTGAGTGTGAGTTTTCATCAGAGCTGCCTCCTGGTGTTATTACTGCAACAATATTATTTGCTATATTCCTCCATTTTAGGTGCCTTAAGTTGAAATCCCCCAGGAGCAAGATGTTGGGTGCAGGAGCTGGAAGATTTTCCAGACAGTGGTCAATTTTTAACAGCTGTTCCTGGAATTGCTGGGATGTTGCATCCGGAGGCTTGTAGACTACCACAATGACTAGGTTTTGGTTCTCGACCTTTACTGCTAAAACTTCCACTACGTCATTTGAGGCATTAAGCAGTTCTGTGCAAACAAGTGACTCTGCAATGTACAGGCCAACCCCCCCCTTTTGCCTGTTCACTCTGTCACATCATCATTTGAGACTACCTTTTCTCAATATCTCTTAAGAAATATTCTCTCATCGACAACCTTTATCATCTCACTACAGAACAACCCCAAGATTACTTCGAACACTCTCATAAATAATTTGAATACTCACATAAACACCTTTGAACATTTCCAAACAACACTGAAGCACTTCCAAAATATCATTTTGAATACTCCCAAATAAGATTTGTCATCTCTAATTAATGGGATGCATAATAAAGATATTAAACTAAAGTGTGTGTGTGTGTGTGTGTGTGTGTGTGTGTGTGTGTGTGTGTGTGTGTGTGTGTTGTGTGTGTGTGTGTGTGTGTGTGTGTGTGTGTGTGTGTGTGTGTGAGTGTGTGAGGGTGTGTGTTGTGTGTGTGTGTGTGTGTGTGTGTGTGTGTGTGTGTGCGTGTGTGTGTGTGTGCGTGTGTGTGTGTGTGTGTTGTGTGTGTGTGTGTGTTGTGTGTGTGTGGTGTGTGTGTGTGTGTGTGTGTGTGTGTGGTGTGTGTGTGTGTGTATGTATGTGACTCAACAATCAATATTTGCACCAATAACTCATTACAGTTGTGACCGGGTGTTGAAGTGTGAATTGCTCATTACTCTATATTTGTTCATGATTTAGCCATGTATAAACGTAAGTAACCATTCTACAGAATTCATTACCTTTGTAACTTGTGAGCTCATTACCTTTGTACCTAGATCAGCTATCAAAACTTTGGGGGCCCAGTCCCTGGACCCATTACGTACCTCTGTAATCTGTAAATACCTTTGTAACTTGTCATGATTGTGACCAGACCTACCTGAAGTTCATTACCTTTGTAAATTGTGAGTTCATTACCTTTGTAAATTGTGAGTTCATTACCTTTGTAAATTGTGAGTTCATTACCTCTGTAACTTACTCAGCTATCAAAACTTTGGAGTCCAGTCACTGGACCAATTATGTACCTGGAGTTTACCTGGAGTTTACCTGGAGAGAGTTCCGGGGGTCAACGCCCCCGCGGCCCGGTCTGTGACCAGGCCTCCTGGTGGATCAGAGCCTGATCAACCAGGCTGTTGCTGCTGGCTGCACGCAAACCAACGTACGAGCCGCAGCCCGGCTGATCAGGAACCGACTTTAGGTGCTTGTCCAGTGCCAGCTTGAAGACAGCCAGGGGTCTGTTGGTAATCCCCCTTATGTATGCAGGGAGGCAGATGAACAGTCTCGGGCCTCTGACACTTATTGTATGGTCTCTTAACGTGCTAGTGACACCCCTGCTTTTCATTGGGGGGATGTTGCATCGTCTGCCAAGTCTTTTGCTTTTGTAGTGAGTGATTTTCGTGTGCAAGTTCGGTACTAGTCCCTCTAGGATTTTCCAGGTGTATATAATCATGTATCTCTCCCGCCTGCGTTCCAGGGAATACAGGTTCAGGAATCTCAAGCACTCCCAGTAATTGAGGTGTTTTATCTCCGTTATGCGCGCCGTGAAGGTTCTCTACATTTTCTAGGTCAGCAATTTCACCTGCCTTGAAAGGTGCTGTTAGTGTGCAGCAATATTCCAGCCTAGATAGAACAAGTGACCTGAAGGGTGTCATCATGGGCTTGGCCTCCCTAGTTTTGAAGGTTCTCATTATCCATCCTGTCATTTTTCTAGCAGATGCGATTGATACAATGTTATGGTCCTTGAAGGTGAGATCCTCCGCCATGATCACTCCCAGGTCTTTGACGTTGGTGTTTCGCTCTATTTTGTGGCCAGAATTTGTTTTGTACTCTGATGAAGATTTAATTTCCTCGTGTTTACCATATCTGAGTAATTGAAATTTCTCATCGTTGAACTTCATATTGTTTTCTGCAGCCCACTGAAAGATTCGGTTGATGTCCGCCTGGAGCCTTGCAGTGTCTGCAATGGAAGACACTGTCATGCAGATTCGGGTGTCATCTGCAAAGGAAAACACAGTGCTGTGGCTGACATCCTTGTCTATGTCGGATATGAGGATGAGGAACACGATGGGAGCGAGTACTGTGCCTTGTGGAATAGAGCTTTTCACCGTAGCTGCCTCGGACTTTACTCTGTTGACGACTACTCTCTGTGTTCTGTTAGTGAGGAAATTATAGATCCATCGACCGACTTTTCCTGTTATCCCTTTAGCACGCATTTTGTGCGCTATTACGCCATGGTCACACTTGTCGAAGGCTTTTGCAAAGTCTGTATATATTACATCTGCATTCTTTTTATCTTCTAGTGCATTTAGGACCTTGTCGTAGTGATCCAATAGTTGAGACAGACAGGAGCGACCTGTTTTCTAAACCCATGTTGCCCTGGGTTGTGTAACTGATGGGTTTCTAGATGGGTGGTGATCTTGCTTCTTAGGACCCTTTCAAAGATTTTTATGATATGGGATGTTAGTGCTATCGGTCTGTAGTTCTTTGCTGTTGCTTTTCTGCCCCCTTTGTGGAGTGGGGTTATGTCTGTTGTTTTTAGTAACTGTGGGACGACCCCCGTGTCCATGCTCCTTCTCCATAGGATGGAAAAGGCTCGTGATAGGGGCTTCTTGCAGTTCTTGATGAACACGGAGTTCCATGAGTCTGGCCCTGGGGCAGAGTGCATGGGCATGTCATTTATCGCTTGTTCGAAGTCATTTGGCGTCAGGATAACATCGGATAGGCTTGTGTTAACCAAATTTTGTGGCTCTCTCATAAAAAATTCGTTTTGATCTTCGACTCTCAGTCTGGTTAGCGGCTTGCTAAAACTGAGTCATATTGGGACTTGAGTAGCTCACTCATTTCCTTGCTGTCATCTGTGTAGGACCCATCTTGTTTAAGTAGGGGCCCAATACTGGATGTTGTTCTCGACTTTGATTTGGCATAGGAGAAGAAATACTTTGGGTTTCTTTCGATTTCATTTATGGCTTTTAGTTCTTCCCGCGATTCCTGACTCCTATAAGATTCCTTTAGCTTGAGTTCGATGCTTGCTATTTCTCTGACCAGTGTCTCCCTACGCATTTCAGATATATTGACCTCTTTTAGTCGCTCTGTTATTCTTTTCCGTCGCCTGTAAAGGGAGCGCTGTCTCTTTCTATTTTACATCTACTCCTCCTTTTTCTTAGAGGAATAAGCCTTGTGCATACATTGAGTGCCACCAAGTTAATCTGTTCTAGGCATAAGTTGGGGTCTGTGTTGCATAGTATATCTTCCCAGCTTATATCGGTTAGGACTTGGTTTACTTGGTCCCACTTTATGTTTTTGTTATTGAAGTTGAATTTGGTGAATGCTCCCCCGTGACTAGTCTCATTATGTCGGTCTGGGGCTCCACGCATACATGTCTGAACCTCAATTATGTTGTGATCTGAGTACATTGTTTTTGATATGGTGACATTTCTTATCAGATCATCATTGTTAGTGAAGATGAGGTCTAGTGTATTCTCCAGTCTAGTAGGCTCTATTATTTGCTGGTTTAAATTGAATTTTGTGCAGAGATTTAAAAGCTCGTGTGAGTGTGAGTTTTCATCAGAGCTGCCTCCTGGTGTTATTACTGCAACAGTATTATTTGCTATATTCCTCCATTTTAGGTGCCTTAAGTTGAAATCCCCCAGGAGCAAGATGTTGGGTGCAGGAGCTGGAACATTTTCCAGACAGTGGTCAATTTTTAACAGCTGTTCCTGGAATTGCTGGGATGTTGCATCCGGAGGCTTGTAGACTACCACAATGACTAGGTTTTGGTTTTCGACCTTTACTGCTAAAACTTCCACTACATCATTTGAGGCATTTAGCAGTTCTGTGCAAACAAGTGACTCTGCAATGTACAGGCCAACACCCCCTTTTGCCTGTTCACTCTGTCACATCTGTATAGGTTGTAACCTGGGATCCATATTTCATTGTCCAAGTGATCCTTTATGTGGGTCTCAGTGAAAGCCGCGAACATTGCCTTTGCCTCTGCAAGCAGTCCACGGATGAAAGGTATTTTGTTGTTTGTTGCTGGCTTTAGGACCTGTATATTTGCAAAGAAGAATGTTATCGGACTGGTGGTATTGTTGGTACTTGGGGGGGGATTTTTTTTCCGGCATTAGTATCTGTATCTGTTGGTTTGGAGAGGAGGCCATTGACTACCGCCCACAGGATGGGTATGGGGTGCATAATAAACATATTAAACTAACTAATTCATCTACACTTACATATTTCATTAAATTACAACTCATCCACCACACTACTCCCTCAGTCTCCAGACTTTACATCATTATCACAAAAGCTAACACATACACTTATGACATGAGACATTTTACCAAAACTAACACAAACACACCCTCACACACACCCCACTTTATTTTGTACAACACCAAAAAACAACATCAATTACCTTTGATTACTCCAAAAACATCATTTGAACACATTCAAAAACATCAAACAAATTCCTTTGAATACTCCCAAAACACCACTTAATACTACCAAAACAGCACCGAATACTGCCCAAATAACACTAAAAGTCACCAGAAACTAAGATCAACACCACGAACTAACACCCATTTTATAGAAATCTTCTCAAATCACTATAACCAAGACGATCCCACTCACCTCAGACTATTATATAACATGAGCGCAAAAAAAAAAAAATACTCATAAATCATTTTGAATACTCACAAAGAACACCTTTGAACATTTCCAAACATCACCGAAACACTTACAACAGGATCACCAACAACTGAAAATATAACATGTACACCCACACTCACAAAAAAAAAAAAAAACTAAGACATCCATCAACTATCATCAATGACCACTCACCAAGAGCCTGAGCTTGCTACCACCTGCAGCTCATAAGACTGCCATCCCCACGAGCCCCTTTGTGGGGCGGGGCAGATGGCAGACCAGAGGTCTAGCTTCTCCCTACGAGCCCCGTGAGGGCGGGGAATGTGGCTAGGCCTAGGGACAGTTGGTCCTAAAGATGAGGGGGTACTTGTACCTCCTCCCATGGGAGACTTAGGTCTCGAGACACTCCCCAGATAGGAAGCCAAGGCCGGGTCACCACTACTTGGAAAAGACCCGGGCCGGGAGAATACCGGCGAATAAAAAAAAAAAAAAAAAAAAAAAACACCACTCACCTCAAAACCACTAAGATCGCAGAAAACACTTGCAAAAAACATCTTTGGACATTTCCAAACATCACCGAAACACTTACTACAGGATCACCACCAACTGAAAACATAACATGCACACACACACACACAAAAAAAAAAAAACTATGTCATCCATCAATTATCATCAATGACCACTCATTTTTATAAACATTCACACAAAAAATCACAATCACCAACTCCATACAATATCTAATACACTCCTCTCACTACCACCAACACATACCAGCACAGATAGGGTTACCTCCCATGACATCACACTCCATCCTGTGTTTACTTGGCGATCAGCGATGTCACACCCCACTTTTACTTTATTTAACTTAACGAGAGGAAGTTACTTGTTTCAACCTGTTATATCTCCAATATCTAAGATCACCACAATCAAGACGTTTACCAAATTCTATAACCCCAACACTAAGATCACACATTTTTGTACACATTCTCTTAAAACATTATCATAACGAAGATCACTAAAACTATCTATACTTTTACTAAGATCACATAACATTTTGTCTTCTCTAACTCACCCACCAATTTACATTCTCATTCACACATTTCATTAACCGAAATTACATCTCATCCACCAAACTCCTCCCTCATTCTCCAGACTTTACATCATTAGCACAAAAAAACTAACTCATACACTTATGACATGAGACATTACCATAACTAACACTGACTAACTTTGAACCAACTCTGAACAACACCAAACACCAATGAACATCTTCAAAAAAATACTTTGCACATCATTTGAACACCTTCAAAAACAACATCAAACACCTCTGAATACTACCAAAACACCGTCAAAATCACCAGAAACTAAATTTACCATCACCAACTAACACCCATTTTACAGAAATCCCCTCAAATCACTATAACCAAGAACTCCCTCCCCATGGGCGCAAAAAAAGAAAAAAAAAAAATGAGCACATACCTAATACACAGACACTTAGTACATGATCACCATCAAGTGAAAACATATCTTGTACACACATAAATCTAAGACAACCACCAACAACAAACAACCATATTCACTTACCTCATAAACCACTAATATCAAAGAAAACACTAATTTTTTATACACATTCACACAAAAAATCATATTTGACTATATCAAAGAGCACTCACCTCACTACCACCAACACACGATGTCACACCCCACAGGACCGGCGAGGTCACCTCCAGTGACGTCACACTCCCATCAGTGTTTACTTGGTGGTTAGTAACATCCCACCCAGCCCACCTTGTTTAAACCTGTTGTACCCACAATATCTAAGAACACTATAACCAAGACGATTACCAGATTTCATAACCCCACCACTAAGATCACAGAAAACACTCATTTTTATAAACATTCACACAAAAATCACAATCACCAATTCCATATAATGTTCACCATCATCTATCAACACTCATCACCAAGATCACCAAAAATCTAAGATCATGCATCTCAAACTACTATGATCACTGAAAACACTTATATTTTTAAGCATTCGCACAAGGCATACCATCGTGACAGTGTCAGCGTGCTTCGTTGTGCTCCGGGTTTTCTCGTGTTTTCACGGTCGCTCTTACGTGCTAGAACTTTAATTTGTGTCATCAATCCTATATGATACATCCCTCTAGCGCCTGGAACCAATCTTGGGCGGAAAACATTATATACTGAGTCAAAAAGGGAGAATTACTGTGCACTACCTAGCAGAGTTTACTGCCAGAGGGGAATCATAGGCCTGTGTCCCGTGTGGAAAATATAATAATAATTGAACTTTTCGTGTCAGAGGAAAGAAAGTCTCCCTGATAACATTGAGTACACATAGTGTATAGTGTATACTACAGTGGCTCCCTAGTATATTTATGATAAAGGCTAAAGTGTCATTTGAAAACAGATGAATTTGTAAATGAAGTGATAAGCCTATAGAGGCAGATGCCAGAAGTCGCCAGAAACTTACCACAGGTCAGTTGTTTTAATAATCTTCCTGGCCTGCTAGTGTACTCGCATATAATCTAGTGATACCAGTGAATAGCAGAATACAGTGTTGTAGTAGCAACTAACCAGTATTATAATGGTACTTAGTGGAGTGGAGTGACTTTCATTAGTTTCTTTTTTCTTGAAATACCAGACATATACTGTGAATTTCATATAACCTGTAGTTACCAGCGGTCGCAATATACACAACGAGAAGCAAATATTACTACACAAAAAGCGTCCTTCCTCCAAAATTTCCACCAGTCAACTATAGTGATAATATAGCATTTATTGTGGTGGAGACGGAAAAAAAAAATAGAAAAGCTAGATACAGCGATTGATAAACAAGGGTTGAGGTCGACCGTTCGTCACTGTAGGAGCTGCCAGCAGTCACCGGTTTCTTCAACATGCAAGTTATACTTTTGTATCAATCAAATCACATATTACTCGGGTAGATAATTTCCAGTAGATCCTTCATGCGTTAGCCCAAATCACCGACCAGTATGTTTTAAATAAGCGACCCACTGATCAGATCAGATCGACTGGTCCGAACCCTTGACTGGTCCGAACCCTTGACTGGTCCGAACCCTTGACTGGTCTCAAACGGTTTCGTTGGACAATAAAGCAGACTGTAAATGGATGGGGTTGTAGGCGCCCTTATAAACACAAACATTAAATATATATCAGGAACGTGCACGGTAAGCTGTCCAATATACAAAAACAGTTAGAAACAGAAATACAAATAGCTAGAGCTTCATTTAAAGAGGTTATTAATAGAATATTCAAGAGGTTGCTAGTAGAATTGCAGTAAATCAACCATTCAAATCATTATGAAGCTGTGTGTAGTCTGTGGTCAGTCAAACAAACGGGCTTCCACATGGATAAATTGTCATTTTTGTGGAAATTGGTGTCATGCCCCTTGTGCAGATATCCAAGAACTAGCTACAAGCAGTATTAAAACAGGGGAATGTTTTTGGGTATGCCCAAATGAGATAAATCTGTGGACTAAAATCACAAGGGTATTAAAAGAGGACAACATCAAAGCTTTCATAGAAAACCTGGAAGCTTTCTACAACAGATGGGAACATAAAAAGTCTGGACTGACTGGTACTGCCCTTGATACTGGCCATGTAGTCAGAAACTGTAAGGCTGGAGATGAAGTCCTGGTAGTCAGTAAATGTGGGGCTCATAGTGCTGTCCTGGGAGACAGTAATGGTGAAGCTGGAGGTGCTGTCCTGGGGGACAGTAATGGTGAAGCTGGAGGTGCTGTCCTGGGAGACAGTAATGGTGAAGCTGGAGATGCTGTCCTGGGAGACAGTAATGGTGAAGCTGGAGATTTTGTCCAGGTAGTCGGGAATTATACGCAGGAAGGAATACATATAAATGACCTCATAGGGGACAGGAGCCATAGTAGGGAAACAAGTGTAGTCAAAGATAAGATAAAACCAATATTGCAAACTAGAAATACTGCAGGAAATAGCAAACAAAAGGACTCCACTAGCAATAGTGAGGATATATTACCAAAAACAACTGTGGGAGCTCCATTGTTGGTGCTAGGGAGGATAGAAGTAAGACAGGGAAACATGCACCAACAGGGAATACAGTCACAGAAACCCAAGGCAAACGGAAACCAAGCCTGTTCACATACTATGCACTTGGTATCTGCTGGCATGGGAAATCTGGAAAAACAGATGGGACGTGCAACTATGACCACCCTAGAAAATGCCATGCCCATATGACAACAGGAAAATGCAAACTCCCTTCCTGTAAGCTTTTTCACCCTGAACTGTGTACCTCTTCAGTACAGGAAAGACTGTGCTATAACTTAAATTGCCAGGCATACCATCTAAAGGGGACAAAAAGATACAAAACATCCAGGCCATGGGAAAACCTGGGTAGCCACAGCCACTCAAGAGAGAGAGGTTTTTTAGTGCCAGGAAGGAAAAAAAACTGGCAGGAAATGGCAGAAATCGTACACCAAATCCAGTCATTCCTGGAGTGGAACCACAGTCGATGGCCTCCACTCCAAATCAACAGATACAGATACTAATGCCGGAAAAAAAATCCCACCCCAGTACCAACAATACCACCAGTCCGATAACATTCTTCTTTGCAAATATACAGGGTCTAAAGCCAGCAACAAACAACAAAATACCTTTCATCCGTGGACTGCTTGCAAAGGCAAAGGCAATGTTTGCGGCTTTCACTGAGACCCACATAAAGGATCACTTGGACAACGAAATATGGATCCCAGGTTACAACCTATACAGATGTGACAGAGTGAACAGACAAAAGGGGGGGGAGTTGGCCTGTACATTGCAGAGTCACTTGTTTGCACAGAACTGCTTAATGCCTCAAATGATGTAGTGGAAGTTTTAGCAGTAAAGGTCGAGAACCAAAACCTAGTCATTGTGGTAGTCTACAAGCCTCCGGATGCAACATCCCAGCAATTCCAGGAACAGCTGTTAAAAATTGACCACTGTCTGGAAAATCTTCCAGCTCCTGCACCCAACATCTTGCTCCTGGGGGATTTCAACTTAAGGCACCTAAAATGGAGGAATATAGCAAATAATATTGTTGCAGTAATAACACCAGGAGGCAGCTCTGATGAAAACTCACACTCACATGAGCTTTTAAATCTCTGCACAAAATTCAATTTAAACCAGCAAATAATAGAGCCTACTAGACTGGAGAATACACTAGACCTCATCTTCATTAACGATGATGATCTGATAAGAAATGTCACCATATCAAAAACAATATACTCAGATCACAACATAATTGAGGTTCAGACATGTATGCGTGGAGCCCCAGACCGACATAATGAGACTAGTCACGAGGGAGCATTCACCAAATTCAACTTCAATAACAAAACATAAAGTGGGACCAAGTAAACCAAGTCCTAACCGATATAAGCTGGGAAGATATACTAAGCAACACAGACCCCAACTTATGCCTAGAACAGATTAACTCGGTGGCACTCGATGTATGCACAAGGCTTATTCCTCTAAGAAAAAGGAGGAGTAGATGTAAAATAGAAAGAGACAGGCGCTCCCTTTACAGGCGACGGAAAAGAATAACAGAGCAGCTAAAAGAGGTCAATATATCTGAAATGTGTAGGGAGACACTGGTCAGAGAAATAGCAAGCATCGAACTTAAGCTAAAAGAATCCTTTAGGAGTCAGGAATCGCGGGAAGAACTAAAAGCCATAAATGAAATCGAAAGAAACCCAAAGTATTTCTTCTCCTATGCCAAATCAAAATCGAGAACAACGTCCAGTATTGGGCCCCTACTTAAACAAGATGTGTCCTACACAGATGACAGCAAGGAAATGAGTGAGCTACTCAAGTCCCAATATGACTCAGTTTTTAGCAAGCCGCTAACCAGACTGAGAGTCGAAGATCAAAATGAATTTTTTATGAGAGAGCCACAAAATTTGATTAACACAAGCCTATCCGATGTTATCCTGATGCCAAATGACTTCGAACAGGCGATAAATGACATGCCCATGCACTCTGCCCCAGGGCCAGACTCATGGAACTCTGTGTTCATCAAGAACTGCAAGAAGCCCCTATCACGAGCCTTTTCCATCCTATGGAGAGGGAGCATGGACACGGGGGTCGTCCCACAGTTACTAAAAACAACAGACATAGCCCCACTCCACAAAGGGGGCAGTAAAGCAACAGCAAAGAACTACAGACCAATAGCAATAACATCCCATATCATAAAAATCTTTGAAAGGGTCCTAAGAAGCAAGATCACCACCCATCTAGAAACCCATCAGTTACACAACCCAGGGCAACATGGGTTTAGAACAGGTCGCTCCTGTCTGTCTCAACTCTTGGATCACTACAACAAGGTCCTAAATGCACTAGAAGACAAAAAGAATGCAGATGTAATATATACAGACTTTGCAAAAGCCTTCGACAAGTGTGACCATGGCGTAATAGCGCACAAAAATGCGTGCTAAAGGAATAACAGGAAAGTCGGTCGATGGATCTATAATTTCCTCACTAACGGAACACAGAGAGTAGTCGTCAACAGAGTAAAGTCCGAGGCAGCTACGGTGAAAAGCTCTGTTCCACAAGGCACAGTACTCGCTCCCATCTTGTTCCTCATCCTCGTATCCGACATAGACAAGGATGTCAGCCACAGCACCGTGTCTTCCTTTGCAGATGACACCCGAATCTGCATGACAGTGTCTTCCATTGCAGACACTGCAAGGCTCCAGGCGGACATCAACCAAATCTTTCAGTGGGCTGCAGAAAACAATATGAAGTTCAACGATGAGAAATTTCAATTACTCAGATATGGTAAACATGAGGAAATTAAATCTTCATCAGAGTACAAAACAAATTCTGGCCACAAAATAGAGCGAAACACCAACGTCAAAGACCTGGGAGTGATCATGTCGGAGGATCTCACCTTCAAGTACCATAACATTGTATCAATCGCATCTGCTAGAAAAATGACAGGATGGATACTGAGAACCTTCAAAACTAGGGAGGCCAAGCCCATGATGACACTCTTCAGGTCACTTGTTCTATCTAGGCTGGAATATTGCTCCACACTAACAGCACCTTTCAAGGCAGGTGAAATTGCCGACCTAGAAAATGTACGGAGATAGAACACCTCAATTACTGGGAGCGCTTGAGGTTCCTAAACCTGTATTCCCTGGAACGCAGGAGGGAGAGATACATGATTATATACACCTGGAAAATCCTAGAGGGACTAGTACCGAACTTGCACACGAAAATCACTCACTACGAAAGCAAAAGACTTGGCAGATGATGCACCATCCCCCCAATGAAAAGCATGGGTGTCACTAGCACGTTAAGAGACCATACAGTAAGTGTCAGGGGCCCGAGACTGTTCAACTGCCTCCCAGTACACATAAGGGGGATTACGAACAGACCCCTGGCAGTCTTCAAGCTGGCACTGGACAAGCACCTAAAGTCAGTTCCTGATCAGCCGGGCTGTGGCTCGTACGTTGGTTTGCGTGCAGCCAGCAGCAACAGCCTGGTTGATCAGGCTCTGATCCACCAGGAGGCCTGGTCACAGACCGGGCCGCGGGGGCGTTGACCCCCGGAACTCTCTCCAGGTAAACATAACATGAGCACTATAACATATCACCATAACCAAAAAAAAATAATAATATACAGACACCCACAACTTACACATTTCAATCACAAATTTAAGACATGAGACATACACAATAAATCTAAGACATTCACCTCCAACTAAGACATACGCATCATAACTAAGACATACACCAAAACCTATACTTGACATATTGACAATAATTATAAGACATAAGCAGAAAAAAATTTACCATGTCATGAGACATTACCAGAACACAGTGACACACCTCCAACTAATACACAATCACTTTACTTAGTTCATGTTAACTATTCATCAACAAAAAATATTAATACAATTTACCCACAAAATTTATGTTATAATCGTCAAAACATAAAACTGTTTTACACATTTTTTTCTCAAACTGAATATTCATAACACATTTATCATTTCTCACCTATGTTACATATCACATTTCTCACCCTCATCATCCCTGAAACATCCTTCCTTATTCATCCGCATATCTCCTAGAGATGTTTTTAACCCCGACGACCCATCATGACACTAGGAGCCAGAGTGTAGTAGGTGGTGTTGGAGTGGTGATCGTTGCTTTGGCTCCTACGTCGTAATGGGTCGTCGGGGTTAAAAACATCTCTAGGTGATATGCGGATGAATAAGGAAGGATGTTTCAGGGATGATGAGGGTGAGAAATGTGATATGTAACATAGGTGAGAAATGATAAATGTGTTATGAATATTCAGTTTGAGAAAAAAATGTGTAAAACAGTTTTATGTTTTGACGATTATAACATAAATTTTGTGGGTAAATTGTATTAATATTTTTTGTTGATGAATAGTTAACATGAACTTAGTAAAGTGATTGTGTATTAGTTGGAGGTGTGTCACTGTGTTCTGGTAATGTCTCATGACATGGTAATTTTTTTTGTGCTTCTGTCTTATAATTATTGCCAATATGTCAAGTACGTATAGGTTTTGGTGTATGTCTTAGTTATGTTTTCACTTTGTGGTGATCCTGTTGTGTTTCGGTGATGCTTGGAAATGTAAAGTAAAAGGACACAAGTGCAACTAATGTGACATTTATTGTGGCAACGTTTCACTCTCCAGGAGCTTTATCAAGCCATTACAAACAATACATGGACACAGAGGGTATATAAAGGCTCAGAGTGAGGTGAATACTAGTGAGGTACCATTTCGATATTCACTAGTGATAGTAGTAGTAGTAGTAGTAGTAGTGGTAGTGACAAAAGTAATACAATATGGTAGAGCAATTAATTCGTACATGAGTAAAAGGATATAAAAGCTATTACTTGGGTTAACATAAAAAACAGGTTGGACAAATATAAACTGGAATGAGGCAGGTTGTTTCAGTGTTCACTCTCTGTGCTTTGTGTAGTATAACAGGAGAGACTATGTGATGGCAGGGTTTACTGTTTTCAGGAGGATTCTTGCTAAGACTTCGGAGATGGTGAAACTGCCGTTGTTTTGTTTAATTGTATTCGAAACAGCGATCAGTGCTGATTCAAGGCACTTGCGTGTGCGGAATTAGTTTCTTTTATCACTAATTGGGCGTCTCTGAATTTCATAAGATGATTGGTGGAATTTCGGTGTTGTACACAGGCGTTGTTTAAGTTGTCGTTCCTACATGCGTATATGTGTTCATTGAGGCGGGTGTCGAGGTTTTCTTGCTGTTTCACCTACGTAGATCTTGTCACAGCCTCCACAGGGTATAGTGTAAACTCCTGCATTGACTGGTTCGTGGTGCTTGGGTTTTGTCCTGGTTAGATCCTTTATGAAGTGGTAGAAGCGATGGCGACTCTGGTGTTAGCTTGTGAAAGACTTTTGAGACGTTTAGTGCAACCTGGCTGTTGGGAGAATTATAACTTTGTTGGGAGCGGTGTTGATGCGTGGAGAATTGATGATCTGAAGAGCTCTTATCTTGCAGTCTTTGATGAAAAAAGAAGGAAATTGTAACTCAGTGAATGTTGGTGAATGTAAGTACATTCCTCGTCAAGAACTCAGGACTACAAATTCGGTATGCTCTTAGGAAAAACCCGATGATGATGCTCTTTTGGTCTTGGTTCTTGACTGGAATAGAAGTGTGTGAGATCATTTTTATTGGTGAGTTTCTGATAAACTTGAAATCTTAGGTTGTTGTCTACTTTGTGAATGAGGACGTCGAGGAAAGGTAGCTTGTCATTGGACTCTTCTTCTAGTGTAAACTGAATCGCTAGTTCAACTGCGTTGAGCCTTGCCTGAGGTCCCGTACATCAAAACGTTTTGGAGTTTATTACGAGGACATTGTCCACGTAACGTAACCAAGTGGACGCTTGAAGGATGATGTTGGCGAGTGTTCGGACTCTTAGGTGTTCCATGTATAAGTTGGCTAGGACGGCACTTATTGGGGACCCCATTCCCATGCCGTAGGTTTGTTTGTAGAGCTTGTTATTGAAGGAAAAACAGTTGAAGTTAACACAGAGTTCAAGTCTTAGCAAGTTAACACAGAGTTCAACTGTTTTTCCTTCAATAACAAGCTCTACAAACAAACCTACGGCATGGAATGGGGTCCCCAATAAGTGCCGTCCTAGCCAACTTATACATGGAACACCTAGAGTCCGACACTTCGCCAACATCATCCCTTCAAGCGTCACTTGGTTACGTTACGTGGATGATGTCCTCGTAATAACTCCAAAACGTTATGTGTACGGGATCTTACGGCAAGGCTCAACGCAGTTGAACCAGCGATTCAGTTTACACTAGAAGAAGAGTCAATGACAAGCTACCTTTCCTCGACGTCCTCATTCACAAAGTAGACAACACCTAAGATTCAAGTTTATCGGAAACCCACCAATAAAAATGATCTCACACACTTCTATTCCAGTCAAGATACCAAGACCAAAAGAGGCTTATCATCGGGTTTTTCTAAGAGCATACGAATTTGTAGTCCTGAGTTTCTTGACGAGGAATGTACTTACATTCACCAAACATTCACTGAGTTTACAATTTCCTTCTTTTTTCATCAAAGACTGCAAGAAAAGAGCTCTTCAGATCATCAATTCTCCACGCATCAACACCGCTCCCAACAAAGTTATAATTCTTCCCAACAGCCAGGTTGCACTAAACGTCTCAAAAGTACTTTCACAAGCTAACACCAGAGTCGCCATCGCTTTTACCACTTCAATAAAGGATCTAACCAGGACAAACCCAAGCACCACGACCAGTCAATGCAGGAGTTTACACTATACCCTGTGGAGGCTGTGACAAGATCTACGTAGGTGAAACAGCAAGAAACCTCGACACCGCTCAATGAACACATATACGCATGTAGGAACGACAACTTAAACAACGCCTGTGTACAACACCGAAATTCCACCAATCATCTTATGAAATTCAGAGACGCCCAATTAGTGAATAAAAGAAACTAATTCCGCACACGCAAGTGCCTTGAATCAGCACTGATCGCTGTTTCGAATACAATTAAACAAAACAACGGCAGTTTCACCATCTCCGAAGTCTTAGCAAGAATCCTCTGAAAACAGTAAACCCTGCCATCACATAGTCTCTCCTGTTATACACACAAAGCACAGAGAGTGAACACTGAAACAACCTGCCTCATTCCAGTTTATATTTGTCCAACCTGTTTTTATGTTACCCAAGTAATAGCTTTTATATCCTTTTACTCATGTACGAATTAATTGCTCTACCATATTGTATTACTTTTGTCACTACCACTACTACTACTACTACTACTACCACTAGTGAACATCGAAATGGTACCTCACTAGTATTCACCTCACTCTGAGCCTTTATATACCCTCTGTGTCCATGTATTGTTTGTAATGGCTTGATAAAGCTCCTGGAGAGCGAAACGTTGCCACAATAAATGTCACATTAGTTGCACTTGTGTCCTTTTACTTTACATATTGTCGGTAATTCTACCAACTTTATTACAATGCTTGGAAATGTCCAAAGGTGTTTTTTGCGAATGTTTTCTGTGATCTTAGTGGTTTTGAGGTGAGTGGTCATTGATGATAGTTGATGGATGTCTTAGTTTTTTTTTTTTGTGAGTGTGGGTGTACATGTTATGTTTTCAGTTGGTGGTGATCCTGTTGTAAGTGTTTCGGTGATGTTTGGAAATGTTCAAAGGTTGTTTTTTGTGAGTATTCAAAATGATTTATGAGTGTTTTTTTTTTTTTTTTTTTTTTTTTTTTTTTTGCGCTCATGTTATATAATAGTCGAGGTGAGTGGGATCGTCTTGGTTATAGTGATTTGAGGGGATTTCTATAAAATGGGAGTTAGCTGTGGTGTTTGATCTTAGTTTCTGGTGATTTTTAGTGTTATTTGGGCAGTATTCGGTGCTGTTTTGGTAGTATTCAGTGGTGTTTTGGGAGTATTCAAAGGAGTTTATTGATGTTTTTGAATGTGTTCAAATGATGTTTTTGGAGTAATCAAAGGTAATTGATGTTGTTTTTTGGTGTTGTACAAAGTAAAGTGGGGTGTGTGTGAGGGTGTGTTTGTGTTAGTTTTGGTAAAATGTCTCATGTCATAAGTGTATGTGTTAGCTTTTGTGATAATGATGTAAAGTCTGGAGACTGAGGGAGTAGTGTGGTGGATGAGTTGTAATTTAATGAAATATGTAAGTGCAGATGAATTAGAGATGACAAATCTTATTTGGGAGTATTCAAAATGATATTTTGGAAGTGCTTCAGTGTTGTTTGGAAATGTTCAAAGGTGTTTATGTGAGTATTCAAATGATTTATGAGAGTGTTCGAAGTAATCTTGGGGTTGTTCTGTAGTGAGATGATAAAGGTTGTCGATGAGAGAATATCTCTTAAGAGATATTGAGAAAAGGTAGTCTCAAATGATGATGTATGAGAGTGTTTTGAAGGTGTTCAAAGTAAAGTGAGTTGTCTGTGTGAGTTAGGTGGTCATAGAATTTTGTGAATATCTTGGATATAGTGATTTTAGTGGGTTTGACATGGGTGATTGAGATGCATTTAAGGATGTGAAATGTGATTTTGTGTTTGTTCTGAAGAGGTGTGTGGGAGACGGGTGTGAGTGGTGTGAAGAAAATGTGGGTGAGATGGAGAGGGGTATGGGGAGGGTTGTATTAAAAATTTAATGAAATATGGGGGGGATTTTACTGAAAAATAAAGGTAATGTGTGAATATTATAAAAGAAATTATAGAAGTGAAAAGTTATGATACACTGGAAAAGAATGGAGGGTGTAGAAACATGTCGCAGTAGTTGGGTGGTGAGATTACTTGTTGTGAGTATAATATTATTTTATGTGGATACAAGGAGATGGGTATGGAGAGGATTTTATTAGAATTTTAGTAATGTTGGGAGGAATGTGCATTACATTTTAAGATTCAATAAAAAGAAGGGGAAAAAATTGTGAATAATGGGTAAGTGGGTTGTGGGTATTGTTGTCGAACTAGTGATGCCGAAATGTGGTTATAAGTTGTGGGTTGTTGATGTAACTTTTTCTGATGAAATTAGTTAAAACGAGAAAAAAACTGTGGGTTGTGGGTGTTGTTGTCGAAGTAGAAGATACCGAAAAGATGTTATAAGTGGGTTGTTGTTGTTGTGGGTGATTTGGGTTGTGGGTGTTGTGGGTTGTGGGGTGTTGTGGGTTGTGGGTGATGTTGTCGAACTAGTGATGTCGAAAAAGTGGTTATAAGTTGTGGGTTGTTGTTGTGACTTTTTCTGATGAAATTAGTTAAAACGAGAAAAAATTGTGGGTTGTGGGTGTTGTTGTCGAAGTAGAGATACCGAAAAGATGTTATAAGTGGGTTGTTGTTGTTGTGGGTGATTTGGGTTGTGGGTGTTGTGGGTTGTGGGGTGTTGTGGGTTGTGGGTGATGTTGTCGAACTAGTGATGTCGAAAAAGTGGTTATAAGTGTGGGTTGTTGTTGTGACTTTTTCTGATGAAATTAGTTAAAACGAGAAAAAAATTGTGGGTTGTGGGTGTTGTTGTCGAAGTAGAGATACCGAAAAGATGTTATAAGTGGGTTGTTGTTGTTGTGGGTGATGTGGGTTGTGGGTGTTGTGGGTTGTGGTTGTTGTGGGTTGTGGGTGATGTTGTCGAACTAGTGATGTCGAAAAAGTGGTTATAAGTTGTGGGTTGTTGTTGTGACTTTTTCTGATGAAATTAGTTAAAACGAGGAAAAAATTGTGGGGTGTGGGTGATGTGGGTTGTGGGTGTTGTGGGATGTGGGTGTTGTGGGATGTGGGTGTTGTTGTCGAACTAGAGATATCGAAAAAGATGTTATAAGTGGGTTGTTGTTTGTGGGTGTTGTGGGTTGTGGGGTGTTGTGGGTTGTGGGTGTTGTGGGTTGTGGGTGTTGTGTGGAACTAGAGATACGAAAGATGTTATAAGTGGGTTGTTGTTGTTGTGGGTGATGTGGGTTGTGGGTGTTGTGGGTTGTGGGTGTTGTGGGTTGTGGGTATTGTTGTCGAACTAGAGATACCAAAAAAGATGTTATAAGTGAGTTGTTGTTGTGGGTGATGTGGGTTGTGGGTGTTGTGGGTTGTGGGTGTTGTGGGTTGTGGGCATTGTTGTCGAACTAGAGATACCGAAAAAGAGATGTTATAAGTGGGTTGTTGTTTTAGGTGTTGTGGGTTGTGAGTGTTCGTGTGTGTTTGGTTTGTGTTCATGTTTTTTGCGCTCATGTTATATCATTGTTGGAGGTTAGTGGGATCGTCTTTGTTATAGTGATTTGAGGGGATTTGTGTGAAAATGGGTGTTTGTCTGTGATGTTGATCTTAGTTTATGGTGATTTTGGTGGTGTTTTGACCGTATTCAGTGCTGTTTTAGTAGTATTCAGTGGAGTATTTGGGAGTATTCAAATGGTGTTTGAGACTATTCAAAGGTGTTTTGAATGTGTTCTAATGATGTGCAAGAGTATTTATGAAGGTGTCCTGGGAGTATTCAGTGGTGATTTGGTGGTGTTTTGACCGTATTCAGTGGTGTTTTAGTAGTATTCAGTGGTGTATTTGGGAGTACTCAAGTGGTGTTTGAGACTATTTAAAGGTGTTTTTAAAGGTGTTCAAATGATGTTTTTGGAGTATTCAAAGGTAATTGATGGTGTTTTTGGTGTTGTTCAAAGTAAAATGGTGTGTGTGTGTGTGTGTGTGTTGTGTGTGTGTGTGTGTGTGTGTGTGTGTGTGTGTGTGTGTGTACTCACCTATTTGTACTCACCTATTTGTGGTTGCAGGGGTCGAGTCCTAGCTCCTGGCCCCGCCTCTTCACCGGTTGCTACTAGGCCCTCTCTCTCCCCGCTCCATGAGCTTTATCAAACCTCGTCTTAAAACTGTGTATGGTTCCTGCCTCCACTACGTCATTTTCTAGGCTATTCCACTGCCTTACAACTCTATGACTGAAGAAATACTTCCTACTATCTCTCTGACTCATTTGTGTCTTCAACTTCCAATTGTGGCCTCTTGTTTCTGTGTCCCCTCCCTGGAACATCCTGTCTTTGTCCACCTTGTCTATTCCACGCAGTATTTTATATGTCGTTATCATGTCTCCCCTGACCCTCCTGTCCTCCAGTGTGGTCAGGCCGATTTCCCTTAATCTTTCCTCATAGGACATTCCCCTTAGCTCTGGAACTAACCTTGTCGCAAACCTTGTACTTTCTCTAGTTTCTTGACGTGCTTTATCAAGTGTGGGTTCCAAACAGGTGCTGCATACTCCAGTATGGGCCTGACATACACGGTGTACAGTGTCTTGAATGATTCCTTACTAAGGTATCGGAATGCTGTTCTCAGGTTTGCCAGGCGCCATATGCTGCAGCAGTTATCTGATTGATGTGTGCTTCCGGAGACATGCTCGTGTTTATACTCACCCCAAGATCTTTCTCCTTGAGTGAGGTTTGCAGTCTTTGGCCACCTAGCCTATACTCTGTCTGTGGTCTTCTGTGCCCTTCCCCATCTTCATGACTTTGCATTTGGCAGGATTAAATTCGAGAAGCCATTTGCTGGACCAGGTGTCCAGTCTGTCCAGGTCTCTTTGAAGTCCTGCCTGGTCTCATCAGATTTAATTCTCCTCATTAACTTCACATCATCTGCAACAGGGACACTTCTGAGTCTAACCCTTCCGTCATGTCGTTCACATATACCAAAAATAGCACTGGTCCTAGGACGACCCCTGTGGGACCCCGCTCGTCACAGGTGCCCACTGTGATACATCATTACGTACCATGACTCGTTGTTGCCTCCCTGTCAGGTATTCTCTGATCCACTGCAGTGCCCTTCCTGTTATATGCCTGATGCTCTAGCTTCTGCACTAATCTCTTGTGAGGAACTGTGTCAAAGGCCTTCTTGCAGTCCAAGAAGATGCAATCAACCCACCCCTCTCTCTCTTGTCTTACTTCTGTTATTTTATCATAAAACTCCAGAAGGTTTGTGACACAGGATTTGCCTTCCGTGAATCCGTGCTGGTTGGCATTTATACTCCTGTTCCGTTCCAGGTGCTCCACCACTCTCCTGATAATCTTCTCCATAATTTTGCATACTATACACGTCAATGTGTGTGTGTGTGTGTGTGTGTGTGTGTGTGTGCGTATTAACTTCGTAATATGTAAAATTGTGACTAGTGAATTTATCGAAAAGTGGTTATAAGTTGTAAGTGTTGTGGTGACTTTTTCTGATGAAATAGTTAAAACGAGAAATATGTCTAGACTTGAGGAGAGTGAATCTTTTGTAAAGAAATTGTGGATTGTTGTGGGTATTAACGAAAAAATGTGGAATTATTTGGGTTATCCTGGGTTAAGAGTGAAAATGTGTAATGTTTTCCCTATGTTGTATATGAAATGTGTAATATTGAGATGGTGACGACGAAGATGATCCAGAGAAAAATGCACAGAATTTCTTCAAGAGAAAAATATGTTGATTTTAGTCAGTGAATTGTACCTTTTTTTCAATGAATTTTTTTTGTTGGATGTATATGAAATGCATTGGTTGTATAATAAATATTGTTATCTTGCATTTTATTGTCTGCTCGACAAGATTCAGCCTGTGTGTGGGGTCATCACGTGACATCACTGACATAGGGGGAAGTCGACAAGATTCAGCCTGTGTGAGGTCATTACGTGACGTCACTGACTGCCGAGTAAGCACAGGTGGGGTGACGTCACACATGTTTAGACCTGTAGTAAGAGAAAGTACCATGCCCCATATGGGGAGTTCATTTGAAATGCTTACCCCCAGAGGGGGAATCCAAAAACTCGATCCGAGGAGATGGAGGAGAAATACTTGATCCAAGGAGATGATAAGAATTTCGAAACCCCATAGGAGGGAATCCAAAAAACTTGATCCGAGGAATTGGAGCAGGGAATTTGAGATGCAAGTGTGAGTTCATTTGAATGCTTACCCCCAGAGGGGGGAACCCAAAAACCTTGATCCAAGGAGATGGAGATCATAAGAAAATGAAATTCAAAAAAAATTCAAAAAGAATTTGGGATGGGGTTGAAAGTGGGAAGGAGACCCTCAAAAAAGTTGATATCAAGAAAACTTGATCCGAGGAGATCATAAGAAATTCGAAACCCCATAGGGAGGAATCCAAAAAAAAATTGATCCAAGGAAGTGGAGGAGAAATATATGGGTTAGAGGGAGTTGATCCGAGGAGATGGAGCAGGAATATTTGGGGTAGAAGTGGATGGTGGGAGGTGTGGGGGAGGGTGTTGAACCGAGGAATTGGAGCAGGGAATTTGGGGTAGAAGTGGATGGTGGGGGAAATCTTTGTATTATTGATATAAGAATAAGAACATAAGAATGGAGGAACACTGCAGAAGGCCTACTGGCCCATGCGAGGCAGGTCGAGAAAAACTTGATCTGAGGAGATCATAAGAAATTTGAAACCCCAGAGGGAAGAATCCAAAAAACTTGACCCGAGGAAGTGGAGTCTTTGTATTATTGATATCGAGAAAAACTTGATCCAAGGAGATGGAGATCATAAGAAATTAAAAAAAAAAAATTCGAAAAAATTTGGGATGGGGGTGAAAGTGGGAGGGGGAAACCTCAAAAACTTGATCCGAGGAGATGGAGACCACAAGAAAATGAAATTAAAAAAAAATCGAAAAAAATCGGGAAAAAATTCGGGGAGCGGGGGCGATCCGGACGACTCTGCAGAAGGCGCTGCAGATGGCGCAGGCGGGCATGAGAGCATTGGGCAGGGGGGCACGAGGGCACGGCAGGCGGGTGCGTGGGGCACGGGTGGGGGGCGTGGGTGGGGGCGCGGGTGGGGGGCATGGGTGGGGGCGTGGGTGGGAGGCGTGGGTGGGGGCGTGGGTGGGGGGTTGAGGGCGAGGTGGTCGAGGGTGAGGTGGTCGAGGGTGAGGTGGTTGAGGGTGAGGTGGTCGAGGGTGAGGTGGTCGAGGATGAGGTCAAGGTCGCGGGTTGGCGCAGACGGGCTGGCGCTCGGGCGGGTGCGCGGGCGCGCAGGCGCGGAAGGAAACCACTCAGCCACAGACCTTTTGGGAGGGACCGCTCAGCCACAGACCTTTTGGGAGGGACCGCTCAGCCACAGCCATTTTCAGGAGGGACCGCTCAGGAAGGGACCGCTCAGGAATACAGCGCTCAGCCGCAGGGACCGCTCAGCCGCCTTCGGCACTACTCCCAACTGAACAATTATTTTGCTTACCAAGATGACACGGCAGAGCAAGATAAGCTAGCCGATACAGTAGTAATTAACAGTCCACTTCAGCGGCAGCGGCAGCAACAGCAGCAACCTCGAAGCTCAGTACTTTTCTTCAACTATCAGAGAAACCAATGCTCCTATGATGACCTAGTTGCAAGCAAAACTGCACTACCCAACATAGCACCCAGAATGACCAAAGATTACCAACATTGAAACCTACAAACCTACAAATCCAAAATCATAGAGACCAAAGGAAGACTGTCCTCAAACCCAAAGCAACACCCTGCTGCCAGCCGAACAACGTATCCCTAAGCTTTGTATAACTACAACTTCTTCTTTACAACAATTCCTGTAGTATTATGAGGTGCAATCTCAGGGGAAACAGCACCAAGGCCAGCAAGAAAACACCGAAAAATAAATTATTCAACAAGTGTACCCAGGACGACGCCAGAGCAGGTACCACCCCTCTCACCACCGCCCAGGACGATGCCGGCCCAGCTACCACCCCACTCACCACCGCTCAAGGCGACACCATAACAATAATAACAAACATGGCTGCCTCCACCCCAACTACTTCTCTCTTCCCCGGATTCAACCTATCAAGTAGTCTCTCAGGTATGACCAACAATCCAGATACCCTAAAGTCATGCATCTCCACCTTAGTTATTAAAAATATGAATCTTCGAGAGACGCTAACAAAACAAGACACCAGGATGACACAACTCGAGAACAAAATCCTCAGTCTTGAACAAAAGTTATCAACACCAGGAATGACTAACTGTGGCAAGACCATCCAAACAGTCATAGATAGTCATACAGAACAAATAATATCTCTTAATATAAAGGTTGAAGAAGCAGTAAAAGAATGGAATAACAACTTAGATAACCAGTTCAGTGACTACTTTGCTCTCCAAGAAGATAAAAACTGGGGCAAGATAAACTATCGGACGCAGTAATAGTTAACAGTCCACTTTTTCCCAGTGATATGAACCAAACAAGCAGTAAAGAAATTACTCTCCAGATCATAAAGGACCAAACAAAAGTTACAGTACCAGAGTCAGAAATAAAGGAAGCCAGGTTACTAGGATCCCATGGTAGAAAAAGTGTTATGCTTAGATTCCACTCACATGACAGGAAAAAAGACTTAATTATTACGTCTATTAAAGTAAAGAAAGAGGTATACATAAACGAGTGTCTTACCAAAAAACGTCAGAACCTCCTGTACAGAGTCAGAAAACTTAAGCGGGAGAATAATGACACAATACACCAATGCTTCACACGGGATAGGAAAATTCTAGTTAGGAAAACAAATGTAGATCAAACTGTACACAATCACGACGAGAATGATCTATCACGATTTCCCAGGAATACTAATCTTACAGAGAATAACTAAACAATGTCCAACCTAAAAGCCTACGTACTGTAGTGTATGTTTCGCTCCATTATTGTTCAAATTTCATAGTACAATCTCTTAGTAATTAAATAATCAACTACCTTATTTTGTGATTTTACTTGTAAGCATAAGTCACCTTATGTAATTTTCTTATTTACTATTGTTTGCTTGATACCTACTCTGTCCATATTACAACCTCATACTTCTTTAAATACTATTAATTGATATTACTTACTAAAATTAATAATTAAATACCATTTTTACTATCAGTATAATTTACTCTTAACATTTTTGACATCATTTAATTACCATTACTTGTCTAATTACCTTAACCAGTTTTAATACCACATTTACTATCTTATAGTACTCTTAAATACCTTGTACTGCCAAATAACCTCTAGTATAACTACCAGTGCAATATTAAATCCAAATAACTGTTCTTAAAATTTAATACTTGAAATAAACATTACTTTTTCATTTTATTTTTATTAATCTTTTTTGTAATCATTATTATTTACTAAATTTTTTTAAACACCATATTTACTACCAGTCAATTTTACTTTTGTACATT
This sequence comes from Cherax quadricarinatus, assembly GCF_026875155.1. NCBI lineage: Eukaryota > Metazoa > Arthropoda > Malacostraca > Decapoda > Parastacidae > Cherax > Cherax quadricarinatus. Next base: position 33,966,285 of record NC_069451.1, on the reverse strand, counting down.
AATCATTATTTTATACTTTATCTTAACCTTTTGTTGCCAAACTTAATATGTTATAACCAAGTCATTGCCATTTTTATTTTTTATCTATTATTCTTTTGTACTTTAATTTGTCAATTTTATTTTGTCAATTTAAAATTTGTTATACTCTTGTTCTTGTTAACAACTTTATCAGACCTAAGTGCAATTTGAAAAAAAACCAAAAAAATTTTTTTTTGTTTTTTTAAATAATTTTTACCTGTTGTACTTTAGCTCATTTAGCAAAACCATAGAAAATATCAACTTCATTATGTTTATTGTGCATACTCAAAATTGACCAGTGCTTTAGTATATATTTGCCCAAAACCTCCACCACGAAATCAGTATTAGAACTCACCACATATCAATATAAACAACCATTTTTAAAATCTAAAAAGGAATGATACGTTGCCCCTATTAAACCCCAAAATCAACACACAATAAAAAATATTTGAAAGTAACTCCCCCTTTTTTACCCCCAAATCAAAAACCAGCACTATCCTTAACCGTTTAGTCTATAGTTCTTAACTAAAAACTCAGGTCCTTTAAAGCAAACCTATGATGGCCCCTTGGCATCCCTTTAGTCCCCAAAGACCCCCTTCTCCGCATTATTCTTACTGGACCTGGCTTAAACAGGACACAATGTATTACCCTTACCGGGTACACAGCAATCCACAATGCAGACCTACCAATTGGGGGTGGTATTTTCAATTATTACCAACCAACTATCTTGTATTAGCACCACTTGCTTTAGTGATGAATATGGAGAATACATTTTTGCTAATTTTACTGTAAAAAAGCCTTAAGACGCCTATAACAATCGGTGCCATTTACCTGATACCCCACACAAACATCCCAAATTTCAGTGAGAAATTAAAGGCACTAATAAACAGACAAACGAACAAGCACCACCTTCTCTTAGCTGGAGACTTCAATATCAACCTTGGCCTACTAGATGATCAGACCTAGAGACTGTTGACTGGCCTACAGAATTCTCCAATGCCAATGGTATTGACGATTGGACAGACATTTTTCTTAACAAAATACTTAGACTATACAACAAACAGATCACGAATAAACGGCTTGGTTGCCCATGGCTAACCAGCAGCATTCTGGCATTATCTGAAATCCATTGATAAGAAACACCCATATGAAAAGCAATATAGACAGGGCTTAATACACAAAGATATTCTTAAACACTATTCATCAGTTCTCACCATAGTAATAAAGAAAGCCAAACAACTGTACTACTCAAGCAGATTCACTGACACAAGAGGAGATATAAAAAAGACCTGGAAAACACTTTCCCAGATTCTGGGGACCCACAAACTGAAAAAAAAACAAGAATATTGTCCTAATTAAACCTCATGAAACACCACTGCATCCCAATTATACAGCTAACAAGATAAACGACTTCTTCTCAAACATAGGATCTAATCTCACCAGTAAAATCCCACATACCAATGCCCGTGCCAGGGACTACCTAGATGGGAATTTCCCAAATTCCTTCTATTTTGTACCAACTAAGCCCACGGAAGTCACTTAAAAATAACTCGGGGAATCTATCTCACGTCCCACCATTAATGTACAAGCAAGTGGCCCATGTCCTTTTGCATGCTATTACATTACTTTTTAACAAGTCACTAGAAACTAGCACTTTCCCGACACTACTCAAGACAGCAAGGGTTACACCAATACATAAAGGTGGTGACCCTACAGATGTAAACAACTATAGGCCAATATCAAACTTACCATTGCTATCCAAAATATTCGAGAACTCATGTACAGGAGACTATATTCATTTATAACAGCACAAAACATACTCAACCCCTGCCAATTTGGATTCAGGAAAAATAAAAGCACTAATGATGCAATTATAAAAATGCTAGACCTGCTTTACACAGCATTGCAACATAAGAAATATCTGCTAGGAATTTTTATTCACCTAAGAAAAGCGTTTGACACAGTTGACCACGGCATCCTACTCCACAAACTTGACCACTATGGTATAAGAGGCCATGCGCTTGCATATTTCAAATCCTACCTTTCTAATAGGTATCAATATGTCACCATTAACCCTTAAACAGTCCAAACGTATATATACGTTCACTCGCGTAGCGCCCCAAATTTTTTGAGGAAAAAAAAAATCTTTTCTTTTAAAAGGAAAAAAGAGTATATGGTACCCAGGTATCCCCAATTATTTTAATATGGCACACAGTGAGTGCACACACCCTTTCTCTCATGTCTAGGTGACTCAGGCTTATTGTGGCAATGTTGAATGAATGACAAAGAAAGCGTATATATATGTTTGGGGCGCTACGTGCATGAACGTATATATACGTTTGAACCATTCAAGGGTTAAAGACACAGACTCACCAATACGGCCACTTGATACTGGAGTTCTGCAGGGAAGTGTCCTTGGACCCCTGCTCTTCCTCATTTACATCAATGATCTTCCAAACATATCCCAACACCTGAAACCCATTCTCTTTGCTGACGACACGACTTATGTCATCTCCCACCCTAATCTTGCCACCCTCAACACCATTGTTAACGAGGAGCTGCCCAAAATATCGACTTGGATGACAGCCAATAAACTTACACTTAACACTGACAAAACCTACTGTATTATGTTTGGTAGCAGAGCATGTGTTGTGCAACATTAAGATCGACAACACTCTAATTGCCAGACATAATGAGGGCAAATTCCTTGGCCTATACTAGACAACAACCTAAATTTCAGCACTCATATCCAACACATAACAAAAAAAGTACCAAAACGGTGGGGCTCTCCAGATACAATACTACGTCCCGCAAATCCCCTTCTACCTATCCCCATTCACTTATTATCATACTTCAACTATGTTCTTTGCTTGGGGTTCAACTGCACAAAACCTAAACCCAATAATAACCAAAAAAAACCCGCAAGTAAGAATAATTTAAATCGATCCTGGCACATACCCCCATCTCCATAGTTTAAAACTTTACTCCCTTTTCAGAACACCCAACTACTGTGCATCTGTTCTAAGGAGTTTAAATTTTCATTATTAACCTTGACCTAAAACGCTTTTTGTAGTTGTGACAGGATCCACAGGCAAAAACCGACAAAAAGTCTTATGACTTTTCCCCGTGTTTGACAAGCTTTAAAAAAATTATTGTATTTAAAAGGACCAAAAATCTGGAACCCCTACCTGAAAACTTAAACTGCAACAACTCATCACTTTAAAAATACATTTAAAAAAACATTTTTTCCCCCTGTTCACCCGGTGGCCGGTGGCTAAAGCCCCCGTTCCAAAGGAGGGCCCGGGTTGATTCCCGGGGGTGGAAACATTTCGCCGTTTCCACCCCCTTTTGTCCTGTTCCCCTAGCGCAAATAGGTACCTGGGTTTTTAGTGATGGTGGGGTCCATCCGGGGGGAAAAAGATTAAGGCCCCAAGGGAAAAAAAGTTAGCAGTCCCGTGACGCATGACTTTTTGGGTTATCCTGGGTGGAAACCCCTCCGGGGTTTAAAAACCCGAACAAAAAAATTTTATCTGACAAAAAAACTTCATGATAAAACCACCTGGTGTTCACAATTACACCACTACTGTTTAAAAACACAAAATTTAAAAAATTTAAATTTTAAATAATAAAACCCTAATAGTCAAAAGTTTCCCTATAAACCCCAAAATATGACACTTTGTTTTGTGCTAAAAAAAAATTACATTGCTAAAATCACAAATTAAATTTACCTTCCCTTAAATACCATAATCTGTAAGGATTTAATGTAAGGGAATTAATCTAGGTTGCCAAAATGCCTAGCCATGGTGGTGTCCTATGGCCCCTCTGTAATTGTATTTTATAACATGTAAACCACAAATACCCAAAACCCTGTAAACCCCACTTTGTAACCCTTATAGAAAAATAAACTTAAATTAAATTGAACTGAATGAATTGAATTAAAATACCAACTGCAAAGTACATCTCCAGCATACGTGCCCCCTAATTTTAAGGGCCCCAGTGCCGGAATTAAAGAATCAGGTTTGGGGAAACCAAGGGAAGAAAAGTGTTGTGCTCAGATTTACACAAAAGACAAAAAAAAAATATTTTTAAAAATTTATCTTTTAAAAGAAAAAAAGATATAGTATCATAAATGGTGTATCAAAAGGGGAAAACAACGAACCTCCTGTACAGAGTGAGAAAACTGAAACTGGAAAAAGATAAAATTCCCCAGTGTTTGTACATGATGGCAAATTCTAGTATGAAAAAGAAAGTGGCTGTATACTATATTACAAATAAAAATGAATTTAGCGAGTTTCCCTTTCAGTGCAAACATTACAGAAATCTGACTGATATTAGTGACCAAATCATTGTATACATTAGTGTATGTTATTACGCCTTTATTGAACTAATCCCTGTACTTCCCCTCTGTGTGTCCCACACGTTCCTTGTGTGCCCCAATTTGTGTTATCTTTCCAGATTTTCCCTTTCACAATTTTTTACTTGTTAATAAGATAATCTTTAAAAATTTCTGTCTTCCCTTTAATTCCTTTTAAGCACTGTGAAATTTTTTTTAAAATATTCCCAAATTTTCCCTTGCTCCTAAACTCAAATAAAAAACTAGTGTACGCCCCCTACTAACTTCAGTGCAGTTCCTTGTCCTTTTCCCATAGTAGCTCAATACCTCAAATAATATTTCTTTATGATATAAATTGCTCAAAACTTTATGTTAAAAGGCAATCTTATCGCAGATTTTTTTAATCTAGAGTCAGTCTATTTAAGGTCTTTTTTTTTCCACTACTTAATTCAGCCCCTTTTTTCATTTCCCCTAAAATAATCTCTATATACCAATAATTTTTGTCCTTTATTCAGTAATTGCTATACTCCTATTTCAAAACAAAAATTTTAAAGAACAATTTTCGGAGATTTAATATTTTTTTCCCCTTTGTCCTTAGTCCATTTATTAAAATACCCAGGTGCTATTGATCCCTCAGGGTTGACTATCGGGTGCTACTGACTACCTCGGGTGCTACTGGCTCCCTCAGGTGCTATTGATCCCTCAGGTGCTATTGATCCCTAGGTGCTATGACTACCTCAGGTGTATTGACTCCCTGGGTGTACTCACTACCTCAGGGCTATTGATCCCTCAGGGCTATTGCTCCCTCAGGTGCTTTGTACCTCAGGTGTAGACTCCCTGGGTGCTAGATACCTCAGGTTTACGACTACCTCAGGTGCTACTGACTCCTCAGGTGTCTGATCCTCAGGTGCTATGACCCCTCAGGTGCTAGACTTACCTCAGGTGCTATGGTCCCTCAGGTGTATTGACTACCTCAGGTGCTATTGACTACCTCAGGTGTATGACTACCTCAGGTGCTATTGATCCCCTCAGGTGTACTGCTACCTCAGGGCTATTGATACCTCAGGTGCTTAGACTACCTCAGGTCTATTGACTACCTCAGGTGTCTGACCCCTCAGGTGCTACTGACTACCTCAGGTGCTACTGACTACCTCAGGTGTATGACTACCTAGGTGTATGCTCCTAGGTGCTACTGATCCCTAGGTGCTACATACCTCAGGTGCTACTGGCTATCAGGTGCTATTGATCCAGGTGCTATTATACCTCAGGTGCACGGGCTCCCTGGGTGTATTGCCCCCTCAGGTGTGACTACCTCAGGTGCTTTTGACTACCTCAGGTGCTTTTTGACTACCCAGGTGCTTTGATACCCATGTGCTAGACTCCCTCAGGTGTATTGACTCCTCGGTGCTGACTCCCTCAGGTGTACTGATCCCTCAGGGCTATTGCTATCAGGGGGCTATTGCTCCTCGGTGCTTTGACACCTCAGGTGCTTTTGACTACCCAGGTGCTACTGACTCCTCGGTGCTATGACTCCCCTCAGGTCAATGATCCCTCAGGTGTACTGACTATCAGGTGTAATGACCCCTCAGGTGCTCTGATACCTCAGGTGTACTGACTACCTCGGTGTACTGGTACCCAGGTGCTATTGACTCCCTCAGGTGTTTGACTCCTCAGGTGTTATGACTACCTCGGGCTATTGCACCTCGGTGTACTGATCCCTGGGTGCTATTGACTCCCCGGTGCTATTGACTACCTAGGTGCTTTGACTCCCTCAGGTGCTATTATACCTCAGGTGTACTGACTACCTCGGGTGCTACTAAACCCTCAGGGTCTGATCCCTCAATGTTTTGACTACCTAGGTGTACGGGGATACCTCAGGTGCTACGCTACCCCAGGTGTATGACTACCTCAGGTGCTATGGTACCTCAGGTGCTATTGATCCTCGGGTGCTATTGACTACCTCAGGTGCTACTGACTACCTCAGGTGCATTGATCCTCAGGTGTGACTCCTCAGGTGCTATTGACTCCCTCAGGTGCTTTGATCTCAGGTGCTTTGATACCTCAGGTGTTTTTTGACCCCTCAGGTGCTCGGGGACTACCTCAGGTGTATGCTACCTCAGGTGCTACTGACTACCTCGGGTGCTTGACTGCTCAGGTGTATTGAACCTGGGCGCTATGACTCCCTCAGGGCTACTGACTCTTCAGGGAAATGGCTACCTAGGGCTATTGACTACCCAGGTGCTATTGATCCTCGGGGTGCTACGATACCTCAGGTGCTTTGATCCTCAGGTGCTACTAAACCCTCAGGTGCTATTGATACTCAGGTGTATTAAATCCCTCAGGTGTTTCGACTCCTCAGGGCTATTGCTCCCTCGGGTGCTATGTTACTCAGGTGTCTGTTTACCTCAGGTGCTACTGACTACCTCAGGTGCTACTGACTCCCTCAGGTGTTCTGACTACCTCAGGTGCTATGCTACCTCAGGGATGATACCTCAGGTGCTATTGACTCATCAGGTGCTATTGACTACCTCATGTGTACTGACTCCCTCAGGTGCTACAGTACTCAGTTGTTTTGAACCTGGTCTACTGATCCTCAGGTGTACTGACTTCAGGTGCTATTGATACCTAGGTGCTTTGACTCCCTGGGTCTACTGATACCTCAGGTGCTAGACTCCCTCGGTGCTATTTTACCTCAGGTGCCATTGACTCCTCAGGTGCTATTGATACCTCAGGGCTATTGACTCCTCAGGTGCTCTGATACCTCGGGTGTTTGACTCCCTCAGGTGCTACTGACTACCTCGGTGCTATTGACCACCTCAGGTGCTATGACTACTCAGGTGCTATTGACTCCTCAGGTGCTACTGACTACTCAGGTGCTATGACTACCTAGGTGCTATTGCTCCTCAGGTGTATTGACTCCCAGTGGCACTGACTACCTCAGGTCTTTGCTACCTCTGGTGTACTGACTACCCAGGTGCTACGACTACTCAGGGTACGACTACCTCAGGTGCTATGACACTCAGGTGTACGACTACCTAAGGTGCTATGATACCTCAGGTGCTACTGTACTAGGGTACTGACTACCTCAGGTGCTACTGACTACTCAGGTGTACTGACCCCTCAGGTGTGCTGACTACCTCAGGTGCTATGTTTTGTTTTAATAATTCTTTTTTTTTAATACTTTTTTTATTTTTTTTTCACTCTCCTTTTTTCTAGCTGTAAATATCTACCGTAGTTATAAAATCAATTTGTTAAAATAAATTAAAGGGGTATTTGTGCTTAAGGTATAACTGAATTTCTGAGCTGTAATATCCCTTTTTTTTTTAGTTTCTATTGTTTTGAATTTACAAAGTCTTTTTCATAAGTCTAGTTTTGATTCAAATAAATCTTTTTTATTTTATCAGAAATCTGTTTGTAAAATTTCTTCATCCTTGATTACAGGCTAGATTTTGATGTAAATTTTTCCTAAAAGAAAAACACGAATCAAAAGTAACCGTATTTTCTATACGCAGACCAAACAAGACATTACTCAGTGCAAACTAACATAACCATTCAACAAAATCAACATTTCAGCATTTCTCAATTCCTTCATTCCCAAAATGTCAATCATCACACTCACAGAAACCTGGTTAGCCTTTATTACGTGTCTATACCATTCCTGGGTCATGGCCTTCACAATGTTGAACAGACCGCAAGGGGAGGAACAGCTATATATACTCAAATCAACTCGAAAGTATCAATAAAACTTGCACAAGGATGCAGGAGAATATATATAGCCCAAAATTTTTTTAAACAAAGACCCGCAAAAACCCCCCAAGTTATAAACATCTACGAGTCCACAGTCAAACATTTACCCTTTTGTGAAAAAACTAGGAAAATAAATAGTGATCACACATGAATAAAGACCACCCCACTACTAACAGGAGATTTTAACAAAAAAATACTACCGACCAGGACCCCCAAGTAACCGAATTCACAAAACAATGAGTAATGCCGTTCTACCAGTAATATCTAAAAACCCACAAGAATCTCCGAGAAAGCATCCCAGACAAACCCTATCCCCCTTTAATCAGGGATAATACAGACAACATACAGACCCCTACCCCAAAAACCTTTTCATAAAAATTGGAAATACCCCAGACATTACAAAGTAACCTTCGACTAATAAAAGACAGCAGTTAAAAACTTTTTAGCAGCTATGAAAAACAGATTGGCAAAAGACTTGAAAAATTTCAGTATAAAGAATTATAAATAATTTTTTAAAAAAAGCCCAAAGCCCCTTAAAAGCATTGACCCAGAAAAATAAATGATCCCGCAAAAAAAATGATAAACCCCGGCTAACACCAAGCATCCTCAGTCCATTAACACAAAGCACAAATATGAAAAACATTAGAATGGGTCAATAACAGAGAACAGTCCCAAACGTTCTCGTCAGCACTTACCCGCCCGATAAGAAAATCTCAAAATTGTATTATGAAAAAAAAGATTACTAACATCAAAGGTGTATGAAAAAACCCGGAAAACTTATCTGAAATTTTGGGGAAATAAAAGTTATCCCAAAAAAAAAAATCAAACAAACTAACAACATCAATGAAACTCCTACTCACACCACTGAAACAGCAAAGGATCAACGTTTTCTTCTCCACCATAGGTAAAAAAACCGCGAACAAAATACCCCAAGGGAAAAGAAAGGGGCTATCAAGTCCCCAAAAGACTCAGTTTTTAGCAAGCCGCTCACCCGTTGGGGATCGAAGATCAAATGAAATTTTTTTTGAGCCACAAAATTTTATTAACCAAAGCCCATCCGATGTTATCCTGACGCCCAAAAGACTTCGAACAGGCGATTTTAAAGAATGCCCCGCACTTGCCCCGGGCCAGATCATGGAATTGTGTTCATCAAGAAAAATGCAAGAAGCCCCTATTGGATCCTTTTCTACAAAGGGCCCAAATGCATAGAAGACAAAAAGAATGCAGATGTAATATTACAGACTTTGAAAAGCCCTTTGACAAGTGTGAAAATGGGTAATTGCGCCAAAAGCGTGCTAAAGGAATAACAGGAAAAGTCGGTGATGGATCTATAATTTCTACTAAAAGAACACAGAGAGTAGTCGTCAACAGAGTAAGTCCGAGGCAGCTCGGTTTAAAAAACTCTGTTTCCACAAGGCACAGCTGCTCCCATCTTTTCCTCATCTCATATCCGACTTAGACAAGGGTGTCAGCCCCGCACCCTGTCTTTCCCTTTTCGATGAACCCCCAATCTCATGACAGGTCTTCCATTGCAGAAAGCAAGGGTCCGGCGGAATAACCAAATCTTTCAGTGGGGCTGCAGAAAACAATATGAAGTTTAACGATGAGAAATTTCAATTACTCGATATGGTAAACTTTTAGGAAATTAAATCTTCATCGAGTACAAAAAAATTTGGCCACAAAATAGGCGAAACACCAACGCAAAGACCTGGGAAAGGGGATTGTCGGGGATCTACCTTAAGGGCCATAACATTGTATCAATCGCATCTGCTAGAAAAATGACAGGATGGATAATGAGAACCTTCAAAAGCTAGGGAGGCCAAGCCGATGATGACACTCTTCAGGTCACTTGTTCTATCTAGGCTGGAATATTGCTGCACACTAACAGCACCTTTCAAGGCAGGTGAAATTGCCGACCTAGAAAATGTACAGAGAACTTTCACGGCGCGCATAACGGAGATAAAACACCTCAATTACTGGGAGCGCTTGAGGTTCCTAAACCTGTATTCCCTGGAACGCAGGAGGGAGAGATACATGATTATATACACCTGGAAATCCTAGAGGGACTAGTACCGAACTTGCACACGAAAATCACTCACTACGAAAGCAAAAGACTTGGCAGACGATGCACCATCCCCCCAATGAAAAGCAGGGGTGTCACTAGCACATTAAGAGACCATACAATAAGTGTCAGGGGCCCGAGACTGTTAAACTGCCTCCCAGCACACATAAGGGGGATTACCAACAGACCCCTGGCAGTCTTCAAGCTGGCACTGGACAAGCACCTAAAGTCAGTTCCTGATCAGCCGGGCTGTGGCTCGTACATTGGTTTGCGTGCAGCCAGCAGCAACAGCCTGGTTGATCAGGCTCTGATCCACCAGGAGGCCTGGTCACAGACCGGGCCGCGGGGGCGTTGACCCCCGGAACTCTCTCCAGGTAACTCCAGGTAAACATAAACACCTGTCCATCAGACTACTTCTTAGGTACCTACCCAAATACGCTATTCCTAGCTCCAACCAACCCCACTGAAGTTATGCTCATCATAAGCACCATTAAAAACAAGGCAGGAGACATAAACAACTTGCCTGCTTTTATGTACAAAAAAGCTTCTCAAGTACTGTCACTAATTATTACAACATTCTTTAACAAATCCATTGAATCATCTACCTTCCCAACAATCCTCAAAGGAGGTGACCAAGCTGACTTGAATAACTATAGACCGATATCTAACTTACCACTGCTCTCTAAAATCTTTGAAAAATTAATTCAAAGACGGATCTGTTCCTACATCATCTCACACAACATATTAAACCCTTGTCAGTTTGGATTCAGGAATAATAAAAGCAAGAATGATGCTATCATACACATGCTAGAACTAATATACATTGCACTCGAAAAGAAAGAAGTCCCGCTGGGCATTTTCATTGATTTACGTAAAGCTTTCGATACAGTCGACCATGAACTGCTGTACTCCAAATTAAAGCACTATGGTATCAGAGGCCACTCCCTCAACTACCTAAAATCATACCTTAGTAACAGAACTCAATATGTGTATGCAAATGATGCAAACTCTTCCACCCAACCAATCACAGTAGGAGTCCCACAAGGAAGCGTCCTTGGACCACTCCTCTTTCTCATCTACATCAATGATCTACCGAATGCATCACAGCTACTCAAACCCATATTATTTGCAGATGACACTACATATGTCTTTTCCCACCCAAACACAGTCATACTAGTAAACACAGTCAATGCCGAATTACAGAAAATATCTGCCTGGATGATTACTAATAAACTTACCCTGAATACCGATAAAACCTATTTCATTCAGTTTGGAAACAAAGCGGCAAATGATCCGATTAACATAACGATAAATGGATCATCAGTCACAAGACTCACAGAAGGAAAATTCTAGGTATCCACCTTGACAATAGCCTTAAGTTCCGGACACACATACAACAAATCACCAAGAAAATCTCCAAGACTGTAGGCATACTATCAAAGATAAGGTACTACGTTCCACAATCAGCTCTCCTGGCACTGCACCATGCACTCATATGCCCTTATCTTACAAAATATGGAATTCATTACCAAAAGATATTAAAGTAACCCAGTCTGAAAATCAATATAAGACTCTTCTCAAAAGCCTCTTAATCACCCTAGACTAAATGCTAAATACTCAGTACACATTTACTCACCTATGTACTCCCACATCATAATTGAAACAATCACATTGAACCTTTTATCCGTTGTTGACAGGAATATAATTGAATCATTGTTTTTCACAAAAGCATTTTAGAATATAAATACGTATATCTTTGTATTATACAAATTTTGATTCATTTATAATTAATGTTCTACTGTACAACTATGATATACTATTTCTTAGTATTAAGTAGAATGTAAGCCAATAATGTTAAGTTGGCCAATAATGCCAAGGCATAATAGAGGCTCTCTTTGAATTGCAACCCACTATTGTATATACACAATCTCAATGTACTGTTTGCAAAGACATTAAATAAATAAATAAATAAATAAATATGGAATTTGTGCATGGGGATCAACAACATCTAATCACCTAAAACCCCTAATAACCCAGCAAAAGGCAGCAGTAAGAATGATAACAAATTCCCACTCCCGCCAGCATACTCAACCAATTTTCAAAAGTCTGAATCTGCTTACCATTAAGAACATCCATACTTATTCATGTGCTTACTACATACACAGAACAATACACGCAAATATAAACCCTCCACTCAAACTTCTCACCAACTTAAACAGGACACATGACCACAACACAAGACACAGATCTCTTTTTGATATACCTCGTGTCCGTATCATACTATATAAAAACTCTATGCACATAAAGGGCCCTAAAATATGGAATTCATTACCAGAATATATTAAAGTAACCCAGTCTGAAAATCAGTTTAAGACTCTTCTCAAAAGCCACTTAATCACCATAGACTAAATGCTAAATATTCAATACACACATACTCACCTATGTACTCCCACATCATAACTTCAACAATCACTTTGAACCTTTTATCCATTGTTGACAGGAATATAACTGAACCATTGTTTTTCACAATAAGCATTTTAGACTATATGAATATATCCTTTGTCTTATACAAATTTAATTCACTTATAATTAATAACCTACTGTTCAACTATGAAATAATTACTATCCTACTGTACAACTATGATATAATCCTTAGTGTTAAGTAGTCTGTAAGCCAATAATGTTAAGTTGGCCCATAATGCCTAGTCATAATAGTCTCTCTCTTTGTATTGCAACCCACTATTGTAAATATAAAATCTCAGTGTACTGTTTGCAAAGACATAAAATAAATAAATAAATGATAATAAGAAAATAGATTATTTTAATCTGTGAGCATTTAAAATTTGCATAATTAATAAATAATATGGTAATCACTCACCAGAGAAGCAATGAATGGTGCTAGAATACCACCAAGACGAGAACACATGGTACAAGTACCAACTCCAACACTGCGGTATTCAGTTGGGAAGATCTCAGCCGAGTAGATGAACAGGATGGCAAATGCTGCTGTGATTCCAAACTTACCCAACAACGTCGGAACAACTACCAGCCAGTAATTACCTTTATAAAGAATGGGCAGAAAAAAGAGGGATTACACAAGTACAAGATAACATAAGATTTCGTTCGGATTTTTAACCCCGGAGGGTTAGCCACCCAGGATAACCCAAGAAAGTCAGTGCGTCATCGAGGACTGTCTAACTTATTTCCATTGGGCTCCTTAATCTTGTCCCCCAGGATGCGACCCACACCAGTCGACTAACACCCAGGTATCTATTTGCTGCTAGGTGAACAGGACAACAGGTGTAAGGAAATTTGTCGAAATGTTTCCACCCGCCGGGAATCGAACCCGGGCCCTCCGTGTGTGAAGCGGGAGCTTTACCCACCAGGCCACCGGGCCACAGAGGCAGTAATGTATTACAAACTTGTAACTTTGTTTTCTACCTACCAAATTTTTTGTTCCATGTAAACTACATTATTTGTACCTTATAAGGAAATAAAAAAAACTATTGTTCTCTAGGTAATTTAAATATTAATCATTCTTCTTATCTCTATTGAGTTTAAATTAGCATAGTATAAATATACACAGGTAAATGAATTGCATTGTTCTACCTCCATTATAGACAAAAATGTTCTCTGGTAAAGAAGCCATCAACAATATAATCTCCATAGCCATTATTGGGCGAATTTGTAATAAGAAATGAGGCTTCAATAATTTCTTTATATAATGCATCAGAGTGTTATCAAGAAAGTTAGAAGTCATATAATCAGCCACAGAGAAGTGTTATTTAAGAAATTATTACTCAAAATTATTTGTTCTGAACAACAGTAAATATTATCTGGGGATTTTGTAGATATTTGACAATGAATATCACACACACACACACACACACACACACACACACACACACAATGGATAAGAGAATACCTGACAGGGAGGCAACAACGAGTCATGGTACGTGACGAGGTGTCAGAGTGGGCGCCTGTGACAAGCGGGGTTCCACAGGGGTCAGTCCTAGGACCTGTGCTGTTCTTGGTATATGTGAACGACATAACGGAAGGGATAGACTCAGAAGTGTCCTTGTTTGCAGATGATGTGAAGTTAATGAGAAGAATCAAATCGGATGAGGATCAGGCAGGACTGTAGTTTACCTTGAGTTTACCTGGAGAGAGTTCCGGGGGTCAACGCCCCCGCGGCCCGGTCTGTGACCAGGCCTCCTGGTGGATCAGAGCCTGATCAACCAGGCTGTTGCTGCTGGCTGCACACAAACCAACGTACGAGCCACAGCCAGGCTGGTCAGGAACCGACTTTAGGTGCTTGTCCAGTGCCAGCTTGAAGACAGCCAGGGGTCTGTTGGCAATCCCCCTTATGTATGCTGGGAGGCAGTTGAACAGTCTCGGGCCCCTGACACTTATTGTATGGTCTCTTAACGTGCTAGTGACACCCCTGCTTTTCATTGGGGGGATGTTGCATCGTCTGCTAAGTCTTATGCTTTCGTAGTGAGTGATTTTCGTGTGCAAGTTCGGTACTAGTCCCTCTAGGATTTTCCAGGTGTATATAATCATGTATCTCTCCCGCTTGCGTTCCAGGGAATACAGTTTTAGGAACCTCAAGCGCTCCCAGTAATTGAGGTGTTTTATCTCCGTTATGCGCGCCGTGAAGGTTCTCTGTACATTTTCTAGGTCAGCAATTTCACCTGCCTTGAAAGGTGCTGTTAGTGTGCAGCAATATTCCAGCCTAGATAGAACAAGTGACCTGAAGAGTGTCATCATGGGCTTGGCCTCCCTAGTTTTGAAGGTTCTCATTATCCATCCTGTCATTTTTCTAGCAGATGCGATTGATACAATGTTATGGTCCTTGAAGGTGAGATCCTCGACATGATCACTCCCAGGTCTTTGACGTTGGTGTTTCGCTCTATTTTGTGGCCAGAATTTGTTTTGTACTCTGATGAAGATTTAATTTCCTCGTGTTTACATATCTGAGTAATTGAAATTTCTCATCGTTGAACTTCATATTGTTTTCTGCAGCCCACTGAAAGATTCGGTTGATGTCCGCCTGGAGCCTTGCAGTTGTCTGCAATGGAAGACACTGTCATGCAGATTCGGGTGTCATCTGCAAAGGAAGACACGGTGCTGTGGCTGACATCCTGTTGTGGTCGGATATGAGGATGAGGAACAAGATGGGAGCGAGTACTGTGCCTTGTGGAACAGAGCTTTTCACCGTAGCTGCCTCGGACTTTACTCTGTTGACGACTACTCTCTGTGTTCTGTTAGTGAGGAAATTATAGATCCATCGACCGACTTTTCCTGTTATTCCTTTAGCACGCATTTTGTGCCCTATTACGCCATGGTCACACTTGTCGAAGGCTTTTGCAAAGTCTGTATATATTACATCTGCATTCTTTTTGTCTTCTAGTGCATTTAGGACCTTGTCGTAGTGATCCAATAGTTGAGACAGATAGGAGCGACCTGTTCTAAACCCATGTTGCCCTGGGCAAGGCTACAAGCCTGGTCCAGAAACTGGCTCCTTGAGTTTAACCCTGCCAAATGCAAAGCCATGAAGATTGGGGAAGGGCAAAGAAGACCCCAGACACAATATAGTTTAGATGGCCAAAGACTGCAAACCTCACTCAAGGAAAAAGATCTGGGGGTGAGTGTAACACCGAGCATATCTCCTGAGGCGCACATCAATCAGATAACTGCTGCAGCATACGGGCGCCTGGGAAACCTACGGATAGCGTTCCGATACCTCAGTAAGGATTCGTTCAAGACTCTGTATACCATTTACGTCAGGCCCATACTGGAGTGTGCAGCACCAGTTTGGAATCCACACCTAGTCAAGCACGTCAAGAAATTAAAGAAAGTGCAAAGGTTTGCAACAAGACTAGTCCCAGAGCTACGGGGATTGTCCTACGAAGGAAGGTTGAGGGAAATTGGCCTGACGACACTGGAGGACAGGAGGGTCAGGGGAGACATGATAACGACATAAAATACTGCGCGGAATAGACAAGGTGGACAAAGACGGGATGTTCCAGAGAAGGGACACAGACACAAGAGGTAACAATTGGAAACTGAAGACTCAGATGAATCAAAGGGATGTTAGGAAGTATTTCTTCAGTCATAGAGTAGTCAGGCCGTGAAATATCCTAGAAAGAGACGTAGTGGAGGCGGGAACCATACATAGTTTTAAGGCGAGGTATGATAAAGCTCATGGGGTAGGGAGAGAGAGGACCTAGTAGCAATCAGCGAAGAGGCGGGGCCAGGAGCTATGAATCGACCCCTGCAACCACAAATAGGCTAGTACAAATAGGTGAGTACACACACACACACACACCACACACACACACAAAACCACACACACACACACTCACACACACACACACACACCACACCACACACACACTCTCTCTCTCTGAAGTGTCCCTATTCGCAGATGATGTGAAGTTGATGAGAAGAATTATTTCGGATGAGGATGAGCAGGACTGCAAAGAGACCTGGACAGGCTGGACATGTGGTCCAGAAACTGGCTTCTCGAATTCAACCCTGCCAAATGCAAAGTCGTGAAGATTGAGGAGGGGCAAAGAAGACCGCAGACAGGTATAGGTAGGTGGACAAAGACTACAGACCTCACTCAAGGAGAAAGACCTTGGGGTGACCATAACACCGAGCACGTTACCGGGAGGCACACATCAACCAAATAACTGCTGCAGCATACGGGCGCCTGGCAAACCTGAAATGCGTTCCCGATACCTTAATAAGGAATCGTTCAAGACACTGTACACTGTGTATGTTAGCCCATACTGGAGTATGCAGCACCAGTCTGGAACCCACACCTGGTCAGCACGTCAAGAAGTTAGAGAAAGTACAAAGGTTTTGCAACAAGGCTAGTCCCAGAGCTCGGGGGAATGTCGTATGAGGAAAGGTTGAGGGAAATCGGACTAACGACACTGGAGGACAGAAGGGTTAGGGGAGACATGATAATGACATACAAGATACTGCGGGGAATAGATAAGGTGGACAGAGATAGGATGTTCCAGAGAGGGGACACAGAAACAAGGGGTCACAACTGGAAGCTGAAGACTCAGACGAGTCACAGGGACGTTAGGAAGTATTTCTTCAGTCATAGAGTCGTCAGGAAGTGGAATAGCCTAGCAAGTGAAGTAGTGGAGGCAGGAACCATACATAGTTTTAAGAAGAGGTATGACAAAGCTCAGGAAGCAGAGTGGGAGAGGACCTAGTAGCGATCAGTGAAGAGGCTGGGGAGCTTAGTCTCGACCCCTGCAACCACAATTAGGCGAGTACACTTGGGTTTGAGTAACACACACACACACACACACACACACACACACACACACCCACCCACCCACATATACAGACTCAGACACACACACTCCCCCCTCCCCACCAACCTCTCACTCCTTCCCCTGATGAACCCCCTCTCTGTCACCCTCCTCCTCCCCCCCTCTCCCCCTTCCCCCCTCTCCCTCTCCCATTCACCCCCTTGCTTTTCCCTCCTTCTCACTCCCCATATTCCCCACTAAATTCCCCTCCCCACCCCTCTCTCCCATATAGCCACTGTCCACAGTTCCTCCTCTACCTTCCTTCCCCCCACACTCTGACAAACACACAGAATTACGTAAGTTTTCCATTCTGAGGCAATCAAAATAAAAAAAAATGGGTTGCCAGAGAGCAGGAAGGAAAACCAAGGGACAGGAGGATGAATCTACAAAGGAAGATTGGGCAGCAGAGCTCACAAGAAGGGAACATGAAAGGGAAAAGAAACTAGAAGAACTTAGTATGAGAATGGAAGAGAGGATAGATATGGAAAGCAGGAAGTGGGAGATGCAAGTCATCAGAGAGTGCTACCTCAGTCACAAATTAGGGGACTGTAGGGAAGGAGCAAAACTGCATATAGAAGCTCTATCAGAGGGGACTGTAGTAAATGAAAGAGCTAAGCTATATGTGGACGCTCTAACAACCCACAGCAGAGCCCAGGGAAAGCCGAGAAGGAAAAATGACAGGCCACAGAGCCCAAGTACAATAGATAGTGAAACTGAAGAAAGGAAAGCTGCAATGGAGGAAATTAAATTGAATGAGTGGATACACAAGGATATGCAGTGGGAGAATGAAAGGGAGAGGTCAGTCTTTGTGTATGGGCTCCAGGAAGTTGAAGGGGAAACATATGAAGCAAGAAAACAAGGAAAAAAAAAACAATTGAAAGCATCATAAAAGCAATAGGAGAAGATGACATGACCCAGCTGGAAAATTTTCGGAGAATAGGGGGGTTTGCAAGAAGAAGAACCCGGCCAATGAAAGTGACTTTCAAGGCAGAATTGACTCAGAACAGGATCCTGCAGGAGAAAGCAAGATTAAGGGACATGCCGGCATACAGGAAGGTGTATCTCGACCGCGACAGAACATGAGAAGAAGGCAGAAACTGAGAGAGATGGTTTCAAAAGCGAAAGGAGGAAAGAGAGGGGATGGAGGAGACAACGGAGATCCGACCCAGGAAGAAGATCAAATACGCCCTTCCTCACAACTTCCTATAGAAGCCCCCCAACCAGGTCAACCCCAGTGAAACCAAACATTCTAAACCAAAACACCAATGCCACATCCAATGCCCCCCCCACTGCATTACAAACTCCACTCCCACAGCAACCACCCATAGTTCCTTATCAGGTCTCCCACTTCCTCAACCCCAATATACTCCCAGACCACAGTCTTTGAAAGAAGTTGAAGGTGTGGTATACAAATGCAGATGGAATAAACAAATAAGTGTGAGGAAATGGCTGAAAGAATCAAGGAGACATCCCCAGACATAATAGCACTCACAGAAACAAAACTCGCCAGCATAATAACAGATGCAATCTTCCCATCCGGATATCAGATCATCAGGAAAGACAGAGGGAGGAGAGGGGGAGGAGGAGTTGCACTGCTTATTAAAAACCAGTGGGGTTTTGAGAAAATGGAAGGAATGGATGGCATGGGTGAAAGGGACTACTTATTAGGAACAATCCAGTTTGAGGGACATAAGGTGATAATTGCAGTAATGTACAACCCACCACAGAACTCCAGGAGGCCAATAGAAGAATATGATGAGAGCAACAGAGCAATGGTCGACACACTAGCCGAGGTGGGGCCCGAAGAGCACCATGGGGGAGCAAAGTTACTAGTTATGGGTGATTTCAATCACAAGGAGATTGACTGGGAAAACCTGGAGCCCCATCGGGGTCCCGAAACATGGAGAGCCAAGATGATGGATGTGGTACTGGAAAACCTCATGCATCAACATGTTAGAGACACTACCAGAGAGAGAGGTGAGGATGATCCAGCAAGACTGGACCTTGTATTCACCTTGAGTAGCTTGGACATCGAGGATATCATGTATGAAAGGCCCCTAGGAGCTAGTGATCATGTGGTTCTGTGCTTTGACTACATAGTTGAGCTTCAAGCGGAGAGAGTAGCAGGAATAGGATGGGAAAAACCAAACTAACAAAAGGGGAACTACTCAGGCATGAGGAACTTCCTGCAAGACATTCAGTGGGAGAGGGAACTGACAGGAAAACCAGTACAAGAAATGATGGACTATGTGGCAACAAAATGCAAGGAGGCAGAGGAGAGGTTTGTTCCCAAGGGAAGCAGAAATAATGTGAAGAACAGAATGAGTTCTTGGTTGACCCAAAGGTGTAGGGAGGCAAAAACTAGGTGTACTAGAGAATGGAAAAGGTACAGAAGACAGAGAACTCAGGAAAATAAAGAGATTAGCCGAAGATAAGAAGGGAGGCTCAGCGACAATATGAAAATGACATAGCATCAAAAGTCAAGTCTGACTCGAAGCTGTTGTATAGCCACATCAGGAGGAAAACAACAGTCAAGGACCAGGTAATCAGACTGAGGAAGGGTGATGGGGAGTTCACAAGAAACGACCGAGAGGTATGTGAGGAGCTCAACACAAGATTTAAAGAAGTATTTACAGTGGAAACCAGTAGGACTCCAGGAAATCAGAACAAGGGGGCACACCAACAAGTGCTGGATGAGGTACACATAACCAAGGAGGAGGTGAAAAAGCTGCTATGTGAACTTGACACCTCAAAGGCGGTGGGACCAGACAACATCTCTCCGTGGGTCTTTAGAGATTGAGCAGAGATGCTGTGTGTGCCATTAACAAAGATCTTCAACACATCCATTGAAACTGAGGTATGGAAGATGGGAAACGTAGTCCCAATTTTTAAAAAGGGAGACAGACATGAGGCACTAAACTACAGACCTGTATCACTAACGTGCATAGTATGCAAAGTCATGGGGAAGATCATCAGGAGGAGAGTGGTGGAGTAAACGAAAAGAAACAAGTGTATAACTGACAACCAGCATGGTTTCAGGGAAGGAAAATCCTGTGTCACAAACCTACTGGAGTTTTATGACAAGGTGACAGAAGTAAGACAAGAGAGAGAGGGGTGGATTGACTGCATTTTTTTGGACTGCGAGAAGGCCTTCGACACAGTTCCTCACAAGAGGTTACTGCAAAAGCTAGAGGATCAGGCACACATAACAGGAAAGGCACTGCAATGAATCTGAGAATACCTGACAGGGAGGCAACAACGAGTCATGGTACGTGACGAGGTGTCAGAGTGGGCGCCTGTGACAAGCGGGGTTCCACAGGGGTCGGTCCTAGGACCTGTCCTGTTTCTGGTCTATGTGAATGACATAATGGAAGGGATAGACTCAGAAGTGTCCTTGTTTGCAGATGACGTGAAGTTAATGAGAAGAATTAAATCGGACGAGGATCAGGCAGGACTACAAAGAGAACTGGACAGGCTACAAGCCTGGTCCAGAAACTGGGTCCTTGAGTTTAACCCTGCCAAATGCAAAGTCATGAAGATTGGGGAAGGGCAAAGAAGACCACAGACACAATATAATCTAGATGGACAAAGACTGCAAACCTCACTCAAGGAAAAAGATCTGGGGGTGAGTATAACACTGAGCATATCTCCTGAGGTGCACATCAATCACATAACTGCTGCAGCATATGGGCGTCTGGCAAACCTACGGATAGCGTTCCGATACCTCAGTAAGGAATTGTTCAAGACTCTGTATACCATTTACGTCAGGCCCATACTAGAGTATGCAGCACCAGTTTGGAATCCACACCTGGTCAAGCACGTCAAGAAATTAGAGAAAGTGCAAAGGTTTGCAACAAGACTAGTCCCAGAGCTAAGGGGATTGTCCTACGAAGAAAGTTTGAGGGTAATCGGCCTGACGACACTGGAGGGCAGGAGGGTCAGGGAAGACATGATAACGACATATAAAATGCTGTGCAGAATAGACAAGGTGGATAAAGACGAAATGTTCCAGAGATGGGACACAGAAACAAGAGGTCACAATTGGAAGTTGAAGACTCAGATGAATCAAAGGGATGTTAGGAAGTATTTCTTCAGTTATAGAGTAGTCAGGCCGTGGAATAGCCTAGAAAGTGAAGTAGTGGAAGTGGGAACCATACATAGTTTTAAGGCGAGGTATGATAAAGCTCATGGAGCAGGGAGAGAGAGGACCTAGTAGCAATCAGTGAAGAGGCAGGGCCAGGAGCTATGACTCGACCCCTGCAACCACAAATAGGTGAGCACAAATAGGTGAGTACACACACACACACACACACACACACACACACACAACACATGCACACACACACACACACATACACACACACACACACACACACACACACACACACACACACACACACACACACACACACACACACACTACCCAACCCACATGCCCACACACTCTAACACTCCCCTCCCCCCTCTCTCTCTCCCTCTCTCTTTCTCTCCCTCTCTAACTCTCACTCAACCACACTATCTCTATCCTCCTTCTCTTTCTCTAACCCTCTAGCTCACAAACACACTCTCTGTCCCTCTCTATCATCCTCCTCCTATACCTCCTCCATCTCCCCCCCTCACCTCCTCTTCATTCTCCTCCTCCCTCTCCCCTCTCCTCCGAGGCCTGCAAGCACACTAAAGGCTGATCTTCCCCAACTCACATGCTCCACACGCTCTGACTCTCCCTTGCCCCCTCTCTCTGTAACTCACACTCAACCACACTCCCTGTCTCTCTTTATCCCACTTTCTCTCCCTCATCAATATTCCAATATTAACCATGACCTAAAATGCTTTCTTGATAGTTGTGACAGGACCCACAGTCATAACACCATAGACAAACATCTCTACGACATTCCCCGTGTCCGACTAAAGCTTTACAAAAACTCAATGTATGTCAAAGGCCCTAAAATCTGGAACACTCTACCTGAAAACTCTAGAACAGCAGACACATTCATCACCTTCAAAACTTCTGTTAGAAAACATCTTATTTCCCTGATACACCCCATCAACTAACTACATAAAAACCACCTGGTGGTCCACATTTACACTCACTCACTCACCCATTTGACTATAAGCACAGAAATATGTATCCTAATCTTAAAATAATGATTCCTTACTAGTCATAAGTTTGCCTGTGATACTCCAATATAGAAACTATGTATAGTACCAAAACAAAAGCATTCACATTGCTAAACTCACAAACTAGCATTTGTCACTTAGTATTTAGTCAGTTTTCAGTCAAATTACTCCACAATTTGTTATAATTTAGGGTTAAGAATTAATCTAAGTTTGCCCGAAATGCCTAGCCATACTAGATGTTCTAGTGGCCCCCTCTGTAATTAGTATTTTACTACATGTAAACCGCACAATAACCAAAGTCTGTAAAGCCTGTATTGTAATCCTTATAGAGAATAAACTTTGATTTGATTTGATCTGATTTGATTTGATTTGATCATTTTCCTTCTCATCCTCCCTACTCCTTCTACTCCCCTCCCCCCATTGTTCTTCCCCCTGTCCCCCTTAGTCTTCCCCCCATCTCTCTTCCCTCTGCTGCTGTCCCCCCTCCAGCTCACTATCCTTTTCCCCTCACTGTCTCCTCCTCCCTTCTCCCCACAACAAACACCCCCCTCCACAGCACCCTTTGCATAAGCTCTTCCTTCTGTGAAAAAAAAAACACAGGACACCAAAAACCTGGACAGAGAACCAGAGGAATGGTGGACGAAGTGAGTGGTGGACCTGGGAGAGAGGACTGGGAGGCAGAGCTCATGCAAAAAGAGGAGGAGTAGGGGAGGAGGCTGAAAGAGATCAGCAAGAAAATGGAAAAGGAAATAGCTGAGGAGAGCAGGAAAAGGGAATTACAAATCACAGCAGCTGAAGCTAAGATACAGAGCTTAGTAGAAGAACTAAAGAGTCTGAAGCAGCCTAAAGAACCAAAGGACAGTACAGCCATGACACCAAGAGCTACTACATCAGTCACCGATGAGGGGATAGTATGGGACAAAGGAGATATGCTGTATGCAATGACCCTATCTAACCCAAGGGGGGCCTGGAAAAAGGCAGGGAGAACAGCAAGAACTAATGAGGGGACTAAAGTCAATGAAGGAGCTAAACTATACACAGAGGCTCTAACAGACAACTGCCATGTCCAGGAACAAATAAGCAGAGGGACACCAGATAGGGAAGAGACAGTAAGAAGCAATGCGTCAATGGCAGAAACTAATTTGATATCAGAGGATGCTCAGGGAAGCACAATGGGAGGATGAAAGGGAGAGGGCCATTTTTGTCTATAGGCTCCAAGAAGTAGATGGGGAAACTTACGAGGCAAGGACACAGGAGGAGAAAAAAAAATGATTGAAAGCATCATGAAAGCAATAGGAGAGGACGACATGACTCAGCTGACAAATTTTCAGAGAATTGGGTGGTTTGCGAGGGGAAAAAAGTGTCCAGTCAAAGTGATTTTCAAGGCAGAGTCAGCTCAAAACCGGATCCTGCAGGAGAAAGCACACCTAAGGGACACTCAGGTGTTCCAGAGTGTGTACCTCGACCGAGACAGAACACAAGAAGAAAGGATGACACTGAAAGAGAGGGTGCAACGTCGCAAGGAGGAATGGGAGGCAAGGAAGATGGAGAGCAGGAGATATCAGATCCATGTGGAAGAACAAACACATCCCCCTCCAGTACCACCCACAGAAGGAACACAACCATGGCAATCCCAAAGCAATCAAACGACCTAACCCAAAACCCACTCACTGCACCCTCTGCCCCATCCCCCTCAGCACAAACCTTACCCCCACAGAAACCCTCAGTAACCCACACATCCCCCTCTGCATAAACCCCCCCCCCAAACAGAAAACCCTCAGTAAACCTTTACATCCCCTTCGCTAAAAACCCCCCCCCACAGAAACCCACAGCAACTCACACACTGTACCCTCTATCCCCATCCCCCTCATCACAACCCCCTCCCCCATTGTAACCCCATAGGCCCTCTTCCCCCATCCCCCCCCCCCCCCCCACCACCCCCACCCCCAAAATTTCCCCCCCCTCTCCACCACCACCCCCACCCCACCCCCACTGAAACCCCCCATAGGCCCCTCCCCCCACACCCCACACCAACCCCCTATAGGACCCTGCTCCCCCTAACCGACCTCTCTCTCCAGACCACAGTTATTGAAAAGAAGTTGAAGGTTTGGTACATGAATGCGGATGGAATAATGAATAAATGTGAGGAGTGGCACGAAAGAATCAAGGAGTTGTCCCCAGACATCGTAGCGGTTACAGAAAACGAAACTCACTGAGATAATAACAGATGCAATCTTCCCACCCGGATATCAGATCCTGAGGAAGGATAGAAGGAGCAGGGAGCAGGGGGGGGAGGAGGGGTTGCACTACTAATATAAAACCGGTGGGGTTATCAAGAAATGCAAGGTATGGACGAGATTGGAGAAAGAGATTACATAGTAGGTACAGTTCAGTCAAGGGAACACAAGGTAGTCATTGCAGTTATGTATAGCCCACCACAGAACTGCAGGAGGCCAAGAGAGAAAAATGATGAATGCAACAGAGCAATGGTGGACACTCTAGCTGAGGTGGCAAGAAGGGCCCACTCAAGTAGAGTGAAGTTACTGGTCATGGGCGACTTCAGTCACAGGGAGATTGATTGGGAAAACCTGGTGCCACATGGGAGTCCCGAAACATGGAGAGCCAAATGATGGATGTGGTGCTGGCAAATCTCATGCACCAACATGTTAGGGATACTACCAGAGAGAGAGGGGAGGAGCACATCACATATGAAAGGCCCCTTGTAGCTAGAGACCACGTAGTTATGAGCTTTGAATACACCGTGGAGCTAAAAGTGGAGAGGGTAACAGGAGTAGACGTCACCACTACCAGACACCCTTGCAGGATGTAATATTCCAAGAGGGTACCTAGACCTAACCACTACCAGACACCCCTGCAGGATGTAATATTCCAAGAGGTTACCCAGACATCACCGCTACCAGACACCCATACAGGATGTAATATTTCAAGAGGGTATCTAGACCTCACCACTACCAGACACCCCTGCAGGATGTAATATTCCAAGATGGTACCTAGACCTCACCACTGCCATACACCACTGCAGGATGTAATTTTCCAACAGGGTATGTAGACCTCACCACTAACAGACACCCCTGCAGGATGTGATGTTTGTATGCATGTTTAGGATGTATGTTTAGATGGGACTCAGAGGTGTAGAGGGAAAGTCAACGAGAAGAGGAGGAGAGGGAGAGGTCAGTCTTTATCCATGGGCTCCATTAGAGTGAAGCTATACAGTGAAAGATGGCAGAGAGAGAGAAAGAAGAGATTAAAAATATCAGCAAACAAACGGGAAAGGAGGACATGACTAAGTTGATAAATTATCAGAGAATAGGGGGATACTTGAAGGGAAGAAATCGGCCAATCAAACTGATTTTCATGAATGCAACAGTGTGGAACAGGATCCTGCAGCAGAAGCCACAGTTAATGGAATCAGCAATATACCAATATACCTAGACTGCAAAAAAATGAGAACAGAAAGTCAGAAGCTGAGAGAGAGAACACAAAGTCAAAAGAGGGAAGAAAGAGAGACAACCTGAAACAACTGCAGAAGCGAACATAATCACCCAAAGGGCCACCCACAGAGCCCCACAAACAAGCGATTACCCCAAAACAAGCCAAAATCCACACTTACTTAACCTGACACCAGTCACTTAACACTACTGTTACAGTAATCTTAACCTGAGCCAATGACATAACACTAGTTTTACAGTGATCTTAACCTGACAAAAGTAGCATAATATTAGCCTGACATCAGCTACATAACACTAGTGGTACAGTTTTGCAGTGATCTTAACCTGACACAGTGACATAACATTAACCTGACAATATCACATAACATTAGTAGTACAGTGATCTTAATCTATCACTAACCACACAACACTAATTTTACAGTGATCTTAACCTGAAGCCAGTGACAACATTAGCCTGACTATAAGGTACCTATTTCGGTATATACAGTGGAACCCCGAATATCAATCACATCGTTTATCAGCTAGTTCAAATTTAGGCCAGTTTTTGGGCAGAAATTTAGCTCCATATTTTGGCCCGTTCCTCGTAAATCGTCCGTACTATACACTTCAGCCCACTTCCCGCTGGCACGCCACTGCGTAGGTGAGTCAGTCCCCTTGTGTCTCTCGGTGAATGAGCATATAGTACGCATATTCATCCAAACATTTCCTTAAAATCCATTGTTTTTTGTGCTTGTTTATTAAGTGCAATTGTGAAATAAACCACCATGGGCCCAAAGAAACTTCATAGTGTCAGCCCTTTGGTTACAATATAAAACGCTTAGATAGGAACAGAAAGGGTGGTGGAGTATGTGCCTACATTAGAAATGACTTAGCTTACAACCCAAGACCTGATTTAAATAACAATAAACTGGAGAATCTATGGTTTGAAGTGCTGCTTCCCAAGACCAAACCCATCTTAGTAGGAACTAGTTACCGCCCTCCTACCCAGGACCAGTTCTTAGAAGACTTTTCCAGAGTCTTGTCCGGAGTTGAAAACAATTGCGAGACAATAATACTGGGCGTCTTCAATATCTGTTTTCAGCAGCAAAATAACGGGCTATACAAAAGGTATAAGCAAATTCTAGGATTAAATAGCTACACCCAACTAATTAATACACCAACCCGGATCACACAGTTCTCAGCCACCCTAATTGACCACATACTTTGTAACCGCGCTGAGAACATTAGTCAGTCAGGCGTCATTACCACAGGTCTTAGTGATCATTTCATCATTTACTGCACCAGGAAAATCACTAGGGATAGGATAGGCCTACACAGGACAATAAAAATGAGGTCAACTAGAAACTACAGTAAAGAAACACTGGTAAATAGGCTACACAATTGTGACTGGACAGAGATGACAAGTTGCACGGACGTAAACGATGCCTGGGAAAAAAATTTAAAAACAATTTTCACTCCCATTTTTTAATAATATTGAAACCAGTTAAAGGGGTTTTAGGATAAACGAAAAAAACCGAACCCGGGTTGTTACTAGATATTAGATAAATGAAATTCAGAGACCACCTCCCTAAAAAATTTAAAGAAACAAAACAGGATATTGAAGCACTAAATAAATTTCCCAAAAAGGGTGGGGAAAACAAGTACAGGGGCTTAAAAAAGGGAAAGCAAAGGCAAAAGCACTATGCCCCAAAAAATTGAAAGTATAAGCTTAACCCCAAAAAGCTCTGGAAAAATTAAAAATTTGGGGGGTATAGCCCATAAGCCAGTGATAGGTCTCCCTTAGTCTCACTACCCGAATAATGAGTATGCCACAAAACTTTAAAGGTGGCAAATTCCCTTTAAATTCCTATTTACAATCTGTTGCATCAACACTAGTAAGTAAAAAACCGGGTGCATAAAATTACCTTTAAAACAGACTCTGATAATTTTTAAAAACAACATACCAAAATGGGGTTTTAACCCCAAACAGTTGCCCCCCAAATAGAAAGTGTATTCATACTTCATTAAAAAAGGGAATAAGCGGGAAAACCCAAACAAAGGGCCCACGGGCCCCTGAAAACATCCCTTTCTAAGTTCCTAAAAATGGTGCTTCTGAAAGCCCAATCCCTTTTGCTACAAAATAAATCTTTAAATCACCCCAAATACCGTACCGGAGGGGTTAAAGGGGCCAATTTAAATCCTATCTTCAAGAAAAATTTTATGTCTGATTTAAGAATATAGCCCTGTTAGTAACCAGTATAATTTCTAAAATTCTGGAGGGGGGCGGTGTTTTTCTAAAAGTATTAAGTCCCTTTAATGACAACAGCATTTCCCATAGCTATCAATGGGGCCTTTGGGGAAATCCTCCCTAAACCAAATTCCCCCTTTTTAATCTGAGGTTTTACCTGAGAACTAAAATTAAAAAGGGGAACCCTCATAGGTATGGAAAACCTTAGACCTGAAA
The DNA here is from genome assembly GCF_026875155.1 of Cherax quadricarinatus. Taxonomy (NCBI): domain Eukaryota; kingdom Metazoa; phylum Arthropoda; class Malacostraca; order Decapoda; family Parastacidae; genus Cherax; species Cherax quadricarinatus. Next base: position 33,937,757 of record NC_069451.1, on the reverse strand, counting down.
AGGGCCCTTCGATACACAATATTTTTTGAAAGGGAAAACTTCAAGCTATGGGTTTATAGGTTCTGTAAGGGTTTTAAAATTTCCTACCTTAGAAACGGGAACAAATAGTAAAAAATCAACAAAACGGAATCAGAACCCTGCCGATAACTTGGATTTTTCCCCAAGGTAGTTTTCTGGGTCCCTTATTATTTTTTTATGTTATGCCCAATGATTTTCCTATCAGTGTAAAAGTGCAACCCCCTACTGTATGCAGATGACAGTGCTCTGTTAGTGAAAGGAAAGGGGCCCCCAAAAGGGATATTGCTAATTTTTTTAACACTGCGGCGGGAGTCCTGCAGAAAAATGGTTAGTAGAAAACAAACAATCATTACCCTGGGGAAAACTGAACCCTTTTCTTTTTGGAACAAAACATAAACTGAAAAAGGGTAAATAATTTTTAATTTTCGTTTAAGGGGGGAGTCCACCCTTTTTGGGTTTTTTCATCAAAAAAAAATTTTCGGGGAACCCCCTTTGCCCCTGCTTGTCGGAGAATTGATAGGGAACGTGTAGTAAAAAAAGCGAATGCCAGACTAAATTTCCCTGTATAGACAAGCACAGGTCTACCTACTGGGGGTTTCGCAGGACCCTATTTTACCCCTTATAAAAAGCCATATGGATTACGCTTGTTCTTAAATGGAAATCTGCCTTGCCCAAAAAAACGAAAAGATAGACGGGAAAATTCCCCGGGGGAAAACAAAATTTCGAATTCATCCTGAGCGGGGAAAAAAAGAGAACATTAGGCCAGGATAAATTTTACGCAGTTGGATTTCGAATGTTGGGAAGACGGGGGTTAAAAAAAAGAAGTTTAAATATGTTTATAAATTGCTCACAAAAACAGGGGCCCCAAATATCTTGCTGTAAATTTTTGTCAAGGTTGGGAACCCAAAGCAAACTAGAAACTAGGGGGGAGAGCACAACTTTGTAGAAATCCCACAGCCCAGGGGCCCGGCGTCAAACACCTTTTATTGAAACAGCAATAAAGGAAGGGAACAGATTTACCCCACAGGGTTAAAAAGCCAGTCATACCCATTAACCATTTCCCAAAAGGGACTCCCCAAAAAGTGTCTGATGAATAAAGCTAGAAAGGGAGGGGGGAAAGTTTTTCTATTTTTTTTGCTAAAATACGTGTAAATTTTTTCCTTATTCCCAGTAATGACCCTCGTATTGGGAGTTTGTCTTAAAAGGGCCCTCGTGTAGTATTGTCTTTTAGTATGTAAAAAAAAGATGTTATCTTCATTGTAGAAAAAATAAGAAAAAAATTATAAACCTTTTAATTTAATAATAAGGTAAAAGGGGCCCCAAAGGAAATAAGTCACTCTGCGACTTTTTTGGGTTTTCCCGGTTTTTTACACCCTATGCTTTCTATTTATTAAAATTCTATGTAACTGTATTTTTGTATAAACCCGGGAAAAAATTTACTTACTTTCTTACTTTTTTACTAAAGAAAAATGAGAAAACCGATACAAATTTTAAGAAAAAAAATTTTTTGGGAAAGTACAAAAGTGGGGGAGGAAAAGAAGGAAGAATTTGCCTTTTTCCCGTGATTCTAATAGGGAAAATTTCTAAAGCAGCAGGAGTCGGGAAAGGGTATAGCTTTTACCAGTGAAAAGTGTGGGTTAACAGTGTGCCAAATAAGAAAGTGATTAAGCGATAGAAAAAAGGGCACGGAAAACCCAAATCCTCCAATGTTAATTTGGGGGTGGGGTTAAAAGCACCACTGACAACAAACCCCGCCACCACCCCCACTATTGGATTATGCTGCCCGTGGCCCTGAAAAACACAACGACAAAAACCCCTACCCCCCCAATTTTGACATAAAATAATGACCTATATTATTCATTCTAGATTTATGTCAGGTTTCTATGTTATTTATATTGGGTTTTTTATTTTCATATTAGATCAATAGATAAAAAAAACCGAAAGGGTTATTTTTAGATCATGTTGAAGGGGTATCTTTTTCGCCTCCAAAAAAAAATCTTCTCCTTCCTGACTTCCATAAGCCAAGAAGATTCCCGCCCGTTTTTAAAGGGATTTAAAATTTATATTTTTTTATATTTTTTCTCTCAAATGTTTTTCTGTATGTTAAAAATAAGTTAATCTTTAAAAAAAATGTATTTTTTTTTTGTTAAAATTTTTTGGGGGTCTGGAAAGGGTTTTTGTACGTATTTACATTAATTCTTATTGGAAAAAGCTTCGAATTTTGGCCGACTTTCCCGGAAGGAATTACAGCCAATATTAGGGTTGGCCACTGTATTTGGAAAATAGTGTTTTATTTTGTATTTTATTCATCCTCTTAAAACAGGGGTTTTCCAAATTATACAGAATTTTCTTTTCCCCTTTTTGGGATAAAAATAAGTAAATGAGAAAGGGCATTTTTAAAAAAAAATGCTTATCTTTTTTTTGGGCTTAAAAAATTAAATCTAAAAGTAAATTTTTCCTTTTTTTTTCTTTTTTTTATTTTAAAATTTTTTAAGAGGGTTTATAAAATTTACCAAAATATTTTGCTATGTCGGGGCCAAATTTACCCCTTCAATTTCCCGGAGAACATTAGTCCTTTAAATTTAAGCGCTGCTTTCTTTGCTTAAATTTTGGTTGAAAACTTGGGACCCGGACAAAAAATTTGCACCAAAACAAAAACCTTTAAAAGAGTTGCATAGTTAAACTCCAAATTTTGGTCAGTTGGGAAAAATTTAAAAAGGGATCCCCTTTTGGAGTACCAATGGTATGACGGGGGCGATGAACCACCCTGAAAAGACTGACACTTTTGTATGGGCTAAAGTTCGGATTCAACAAGAAAATTAAAAAATCACAAAATGTAAAAATTAAAAAATTCCTTCAGCAATTTTGGCCTGTTCCACACTTTTTGGGAAAATATTTTTGTTTTTTCCTGTGGGCCCCCTGAAAAAGGGAAATTTCTCGTCTGAGGGGATGGAAGTAGACTATAAAACCCCAAAAAAATGAGGATCCCCCAAAACCCCTTTAACCAAGTTAAACTCAATGACTTGGGGAGGACCCTAAACCTTTCCAAAAAAAAGTGCCCTAGTTACTTGGCTCTAACTGAAAGGGAACACAGGCTTCTAGCTCCTGGAAAAACATTTGCTTGGTACCGCATTGAAGCGGAATTCACAATTTTTTGAAAAAGGAATCTTTTGTTTTTCTGTTCCCAAAAATTTTGGCCCTTTTTGAACCATGGGGATCTTATACAAAAAAGATAATGGGGGACTCTTCATCGATTCTTCTAAAAGAAAAAAAACCCTAAAACACATGCAGTTTAATGATCCTTTATTGACAACGTTTTGCCCACACAGTGGGCTTTTTCAAGTCATACACAGATCTGCGTATGAATTGAAAAAGCCCACTGTGTGGGCGAAACGTTGTCAATATGGGAAATCTGGAAAACAGACGGGACGTGCAACTATGACCACCCTAGAAAATGCCGTGCCCATATGACAACAGGAAAATGCAAACTCCCTTCCTGTAAGCTTTTTCACCCTGAACTGTGTACCTCTTCAGTACAGGAAAGACGTGCTATAATTTAAATTGCCAGGCATACCATCTAAAGGGGACAAAAAGATACAAAACATCCAGGCCATGGGAAAACCTGGTAGCCACAGCCACTCAAGAGGGAGAGGTTTTTTAGTGCCAGGAAGGAAAAAAAAAACTGGCAGGAAATGGCAGAAATCGTACACCAAATCCAGTCTTTTCCTGGAGGGGAAAACCACAGTCGATGGCCTCCACTCCAAACAAACAGATACAGATACTAATGCCGGAAAAAAAACCCAGTACCAACAATACCACCAGTCCGATGACATTCTTCTTTGCAAATATACAGGGTCTAAATCCAGCAACAAACAACAAAATACCTTTCACCGTGGACTGCTTGCAGAGGCAAAGGCAATGTTCGCGGCTTTCACCGAGACCCACATAAAGGATCACTTGGAAAAACGAATATGGATCCCAGGTTACAACCTACACACATGTGACAGAGTGAACAGGCAAAAAGGGGGGGGGGGGTTGGCCTGTACATTGCAGGTCACTTGTTTGCACAGAACTGCTTAATGCCTCAAATGATGTAGTGGAAGTTTTAGCAGCAAAGGTCGAGAACCAAAACCTAGTCACTGTGGTAGTCTACAAGCCTCCGGATGCAATACCCCAGTAATTCCAGGAACAGCTGTTAAAAATTGACCACTGTCTGGAAAATCTTCCCAGCTCCTGCACCCAACATCTTGCTCCTGGGGGATTTCAACTTAAGGCACCTAAAATGGAGGAATATAGAAAAATAATATTGTTGCAGTAATAACACCAGGAGGGAGCTCTGATGAAAACTCACACTCACACGAGCTTTTAAATCTCTGCACAAAAATTTAATTTAAACCAGCAAATAATAGAGCCTACTAGACTGGAGAATACACTAGACCTCATCTTCACTAACAATGATGGTCTGATAAGAAATGTCACCATATCAAAAATAATATATCAGATCACAACATAATTGAGTTCAGACATGTATGCGTGGAGCCCCAGACCGACAAATGAGACTAGTCACGAGGGAGCATTCACCAAATTCAGCTTCAATAACAAAACATAAAGGGGACCAAGTAAACCAAGTCCTACCGATATAAGGTGGGAAGATTTTACTAAGCAACACAGGGCCCCAACTTATGCCTAGAACAGATTAAACTTGGTGGCACTCGATGTATGCACAAGACTTATTCCTTAAGAAAAAGGAGGAGTAGATGTAAATTAGAAAGAGACAGGCTTCCTTTACAGGAGACGGAAGAGAATAACCCGAGCGGCTAAAAGAGGTCAATATATCCGAAAGCGTAGGGAGACATTGGTCAGAGGGAAAAAGTAAGCATCGACTTAAGCTAAAGGAATCTTATAGGAGTAGGAATCGGGAAGAACTAAAAGCCCTAAATGAAATCGAAAGAAACCCAAAGTTTTTTCTTCTCCTATGCCAAATCAAAGTCGAGAACAACGTCCAGTATTTGGGCGCCTCTTAAACAAGATGGGTCCTACACGATGACAGCAAGGAAAATGAGTGAGCTACTCAAGTCCCAGTATGACTCAGTTTTTAGCAAGCCGCTAACCAGACTGAGAGTTGAAGATCAAAATGAATTTTTTATGAGAGAGCCACGGAATTTGGTTAACACAAGCCTATCTGATGTTATCCTGACGCCAAATGACTTCGAACAGGCGATAAATGACATGCCCATGCACTCGCCCGAGGCCAGACTCATGGAACTCCGTGTTCATCAAGAACTGCAAGAAGCCCCTATCATGAGCCTTTACCATCCTATGGAGAGGAAGCATGGACACGGGGGTCGTCCCACAGTTACTAAAAACAACAGACATAGCCCCACTCCACAAAGGGGGCAGTAAAGGAACAGCAAAGAACTACAGACCGATAGCACTAACATCCCATATCATAAAATATCTTTGAAAGGGACCTAAGAAGCAAGATCACCACCCATCTAGAAACCCATCAGTTACACAACCCAGGGCAACATGGGTTTAGAACAGGTCGCTCCTGTCTGTCTCAACTATTCGATCACTACGACAAGGTCCTAGATGCACTAGAAGACAAAAAGAATGCAGATGTAATATATACAGACTTTGCAAAAGCCTTCAACAAGTGTGACCATGGCGTAATAACGCACAAAATGCATGCTAAAGGAATAACAGGAAAAGTCGGTCGATGGATCTATAATTTCCTCCCTAACAGAACACAGAGAGTAGTAATCAACAGAGTAAAGTCCGAGGCAGCTACGGCGAAAAGCTCTGTTCCACAAGGCACAGTACTCGCTCCCATCTTGTTCCTCATCCTCATATCTGACATAGACAACGATGTCAACCACAGCACCGTGTCTTCCTTTGCAGATGACATCCGAATCTGCATGACAGTGTCTTCCATTGCAGACACTGCAAGGCTCCAGCGGACATCAACCAAATCTTTCAGGGGCTGCAGAAAACAATATGAAGTTCAACGATGAGAAATTTCAATTACTCAGATATGGTAAACACGAGGAAATTAAATCTTCATCAGAGTACAAAACAAATTCTGGCCACAAAATAGAGCGAAACACCAACGTCAAAGACCTGGGAGTGATCATATCGGAGGATCTCACCTTCAAGGACCATAACATTGTATCAATTGCATCTGCTAGAAAAATGACAGGATGGATAATGAGAACCTTCAAAGCTAGGGAGGCCAAGCCCATGATGACACTCTTCAGGTCACTTGTTCAATCTAGGCTGGAATATTGCTGCACACTAACAGCACCTTTCAAGGCAGGTGAAATTGCTGACCTAGAAAATGTACAGAGAACCTTCACGGCATGCATAACGAAGATAAAACACCTCAATTACTGGGAGCGCTTGAGGTTCCTAAACCTGTATTCCCTGGAATGCAGGCGGGAGAGATACATGATTATATACACCTGGAAAATCCTAGAGGGACTAGTACCGAACTTGCACACGAAAATCACTCACTACCAAAGCAAAAGACTTGGCAGACGATGCAACATCCCCCCAATGAAAAGCAGAGGTTTCACTAGCACGTTAAGAGACCATACAATAAGTGTCAGGGGCCTGAGACTGTTCAACTGTCTCCCAGCATACATAAGGGGGATTACCAACAGACCCCTGGCAGTCTTCAAGCTGGCACTGGACAAGCACCTAAAGTCGGTTCCTGACCAGCCGGGCTGTGGCTCGTACGTTGGTTTGCGTGCAGCCAGCAGTAACAGCCTGGTTGATCAGGCTCTGATCCACCAGGAGGCCTGGTCACAGACCGGGCCGCGGGGGCGTTGACCCCCGGAACTCTCTCCAGGTAAACTCCAGGTAATAAAGGATCACATTAAACTGCATATGTGTTTATGTTTCCCGTATGTCGGTATTTTATACCTTTTATTTTCTTCTAAAAGAAGTTTAAAGGCTGTACTTCCCTACAATGGCAACACAGCTGCATCTGTGCCAATTGGCCATAGTGTCCAAATGTCAGAAACTTACGCAAATATGAAGACACTAATATTTGCAATCAAGTACCAGAATCACAATTTTCTCATTTGTGGTGATTTAAATGTTACTGCTCTCCTACTAGGTCTTCAAGGTGGATACACCAAGTATCCCTGTTTTCTGTCTTTGGGATAGTAGGAAAGACAGCCAGCACTATGAACAAAAAGATTGGCCCCCAAGAACCAGCTTCTTACCCGGAAATCACGTGAAAACTGTGCCACTAGTTGACCCCAAGAAAATTCTGCTGCCACCACTACATATCAAATTAGGGATTATGAAAAATTTTGTGAAGGCCTTGAACAAGAATGGAACTGCTTTCAAGAAGCTGGAGTCAAGGTTTCCTCATATAAGTAGAGGCAAGCTAAAGGCAAGAAACTTTGTTGGCCCTCAGATTCGGGAATTGATGAAGGACAACCATTTTGATGAAACACAAATAACCCGCACATAGAAGAGAGGAGCTTACGACGACGTTTTGGTCTGACTTGGACCATTTTCAAAGTCACATTAACGAGAAGTGGAGCAGGACGGGTATATATAGGCAGGAAGAGGTAGTAGTAGTAGTAGTAGTAGTAGTAGTAGTAGTAGTAGTAGTAGTAGTAGTAGTAGAAGTAGTAGTAGTAGAAGTAGTAGAAGTAGTAGTAGTAGTAGTAGTAGTAGTAGTAGTAGTAGTAGTAGTAGTAGTAGTAGTAGTAGTAATAGTGGTAGTAGTGGTAGTGGTAGTAGTGGGGAATTAAGGAGCAGGAGCCAGTCAAATACAAAGAAAGGGGAGCACTGCAAGGGAGCTAGGTGCCCACAGAGGGAGAGCAAGTGCATAGAGGTGGGGGGAAGGGGAAGTGATGAAATAAATAATGAAGGAACAGAGATACGAGACAGAAAAAAGAAAGACAACCCAGAGGAGAAAAGAGGAAAGAGGAAAGGGGAAGAGGGAGAAGAAGAAAAAAGGAGTAATCAGGTTAAGTCACGGGTGTTCTGAAGTTTGGAGCATTTTACTATGTAGTGGGAGAGGAAGGCATCTACAGAGACGAAGCCTGGACTAAGATTCATACAAAGAAAGTTGTGTATTAGAGAGGATTCAACTAGATGGCGACTGTTGGAGTTGGAAGTAGGGAAGACAGTTTCAGCAGAAGACCAGTCAATAGGATGACTGTGATCTCTGACGTGACAGAACAGAGCATTGTTAGTGTCGGCAAGCCTAACACTATTTTTGTGCTCCCTAAGTCTGTCAGAAAGAGATCGACCATTTTCTCCAAAGTATTGAAGAGGACAGAAGGAGCAAGAAATAGAGTAGACACCAGGAACATCTGTAGAGGGAGGAGAAGTATGAACAAGATTAATGCGAAGAGTGTTAGTCTGGCGGAAGGTAAGCTTGATGTCTAAGGGATGGAGAGAATTGTTGAGATTAGAAAGACCAGAAATGTAGGGAAGGCAGAGGACAGAAGAGTTCCCAGGAGTAGAGAGTTTGGGGAGAAAAGAAATTATGTTTGCATGTGAGGGGGCAGGGTCTAGAAATGGGAAGGGTAGCCAAGCGGGGGAAAAAGAATTTATGAAGAGTGGAAATTTTGCGGAAGGAACTGGGGATCCAGAGGGAGGGCATGGAAAAGGGAGATAAGAACACTTTCTTGACAGGGGAAGATGATAGGAAAAGTAGAAATGTACATGCCCTGTGCATGGTTTGCGGAAAAGGGAAAAGGAAAAACCTGTATTGGCGGGGAAGGACATAAGGGAAAACGAAGCAAGGAATTAGTTTCCCATTCAGCTTTAAACTTAATGGAAGGGGCAAGATTATTAAAGGGGTTCAAGAAAAGGGTTGGAAGAGACGGGAGTCATGAGGCCACAGAGAAAAGATGTCATCCACTAGCGAGCCAGGTGAAGTTGCACATCGATGGTGGAAAAGAACAGTTCAAAGTTTTTCCATGAAAAATTAGCAAGGCAGGGGAGGAGGAGAGCCCCATGCGACACTGAAGGTTTGAGAATAATTTTTCCTTGGAATGAAAAGGGAAATTAGAGTCCTTTCGAGGTGGAAAGATCAAAAAGAATCAATAGGTATAGGGAGATGTAAAACCCTTCATGGGCCTTTCTCTAACCAAATCATGGACATCATCAAGACAAATCTTACGGGTCGGGAGAGAGAAAAACCGTTCAATGAAGTCTTGAATGAAGGGGGGTGGGCAGGAGAAAAATACCAAGAAAGGGAGTTTGGGGTTTTTTGGCCAAAACCATGAAGCAAGAGAAAAAGAACAACCTTTCCCCTTTCCCTTTTTTTTCCTCGGGTTGTCTTTTCTTCTGTCTCGGTCTCTGTTCCTTTATTTTTTTTCATCACTTCCCCTTCCCCCCACCTCTGTGCACTTGCTCTCCCTCTGTGGGCACCTAGCTCCCTTGCAGTGCTCCCCTTTCTTTGTAATTGACTGGCTCCTCCTCCTTAATTCCCCACTACTACCACTACCACTAATATTACTACTACTACTACTACTACTACTACTACTACTACTACTACTGCTACTACTATTACTACCACTACTACCACTACTACTACTACTACTACCACTACCACTACCACCACCACCTCTTCCTGCCTATATATACCCGTCCTGCTGCACTTCTCGTTAGTGTGACTTTGTAAATGGTCCAAGTCGTACCGAAGCATCGTCGTAAGCTCCTCTCTTCTATGTGCGGGTTATTTGTGTATCGTTCCAGTCACGGTATTGTGCCTTTTTTTTTGTTATTTTGATGAAGCATTAGCAGGTGTCGAGGTGAATTCCTGGTTTTCATTCAAGCAGATTGTCCACAACTTCCTGGGAAACAAGCGCTCCCCTGAATATAAAAAAAATTGATCCAGGACCTGATTTCAAGTTTCCAACAACTTGGGTCTAGAATGAGTGTGAAGATGTACTTTTTGCACTCACATCTTGACTATTTTCCCAGCAACTGTGGGGACTACACTGAGGAACAAGGAGAGTGGTTCCATCAGGATATTTGAACCATGAAAACTTGATACCAGGGCAAATGGAATGTCAGCATGATGGTGGATTACTGCTGGTCATTGAAACATAATGGTCTCAATGCACAGCACAAGCGAAAATCAAAGCAGTCATCCTTTGTTTCAGTATGTAGGCTAACCATTCGGAGCCTATTTTTTTTAATAAAATCATTTGATTTGATTCATGCTGATTTGAAATTCATATGTTCTTAAAACTAACAGAATGTGCTTTTCCATGATTACTTGCCTAATTTTAATGAATTACCAATTTATTAAAAATTCACATTTTTTAATATCATTAATATCATTAATTTGTAATCTGTAGTGATCAACAGTTAAACCGGAGGCTGCCATAGTGAAGAGCTCTGCTCAACAAGGCACAATATGCTCCCCCATCCTGTTCCTCATCCTCATATCAGACAAGACAGAGATGTAACCCACAGCACCGTATCATCCTTTGCAGACGATACTAGGATCTGCATGAGGCTGTCATTTATTGAGGACACTGGTTAACCTCCAAGAAGATATAAACAAAGTTTTCCAGTGGCCAACGGAAAACAATATGATGTTCAATGAGGACAAATTCCAACTACTCCGTTATGGAAAACTGGAGGAGATAATAACTAGAACAGAGTATACTACAAACTCTGGCAATACAATAGGGTGGAAAATAATGTAAGGGGCCTGGAAGTAGTAATGTCTTAGGATCTCACTTTCTAGGATCACAACAGTGCCACGATCGCAAGTGCAAAGACAATGATAGGATGGATAATGAGAACGTTCAGAACGAGAGATGCCAAGCCAATGATGATTTTTTCCAAATCACTTGTTCTCTCTAGGCTGGAATACTGCTGTACATTAGCATTTCTGTCCAAAGCAGGTGAAATTGCAGATCTAGATAGTGTACAGAGAACCTTTACCACAAGTATTAGTTCTGTCAAGCACCTTAACTACTGGGAATACTTGGAAGCACTTGACTTGTACTCGTTGGAATGCAGGAGAGAGAGATATATCATGATCTACACTTGGAAAATCCTAGAAGGAATGGTCTCGAATCTGCACACACAAATCACTCCCAACGAAAGTAAAAGATTGAGCAGGTAATGCAAAATACCGCCAGTTAAAAGTAGGGGTGCCATTGGTGCACTAAGAGAAAACACCATAAGTGTAAGGACCCAAGACTGTTCAACAGCCTCCCATCAAGCATAAGGGGAATTGCTAATAAACCCCTGGCTTCCTTCGAGAGAGAGCTGGACAGATACCTAAAGTCAGTGCCAGATCAGCCGGGCTGTGGTTCGTACGTTGGACTGCGTGTGGCCAGCAGTAACAGCCTGGTTGATCAGGCCCTGATCCACCGGGAGGCCTGGTCGTGGACTGGGCCGCCCGGTCGTGGACTGGGCCGCCCGGTCGTGGACTGGGCCGCGGGGGCGTTGATCCCCGGAATAACCTCCAGGTAGACTCCAGGTAGATAGAACAAAATGGTTTAGATATTTACGATCAGCAGCTCATGGATATGCAAGATAGCAACCATGAATAAAAATAAAAATTATAAATATTCCACATGAAGACCAGTGTGACAGCTTTATTTACTACAAGTACATGTACAAGGTATACAGACCATAGCTGACATCATTGACATACTACTATAGAAAAAGCCACTTGTTATGCAGAGCATTTCGGACAAATTAAGTTAGTTTTGTCCCAGGATGGGACAACTACCAGTCCACTAACACCCAGCTACCCATTTAACTGATGGGTGAACATAGACAACTGGTGTCAAGAAATACGCCCAATGTTTCTACCCTCGCAGGGAACCGAACCAAGACCCTCGCTGTGTGAAGCTGAGAGCTTTAGCCACCAGGCCATGGGGCACCGTAACTCTAGTGACACAATGATGTTAACCTTACACTAGATACATAATACTACTGTTACAATGATCTTCACCTGGCACTCGCAGCATAACAATAATGTTACAGTGATTGTAACCTGATACTAGCAATATAACACTAGTGTTATAATGATCTTAACCGAACACAGCCCTCATAACACTAACCTGACACTAGACACAACACTAGAGCTACAGATAGTGGTCTTAACCTGACACTAGTCACATAACATTCACCTAACACTGGCCACATAAAACTAGTGTTAATGGGATGTTACCCTGACACTAGTCACATAACACTAGTGTTACAGTGGTCTTAACCTGACATCAATGACATAATTTTAAAATAATACCAGGCGCAACACTAGTGTAACCGTGATCTTAATCTGACATTAGCTAAATAACACAAGTGTTAAAGTGATCTTAACCTGACACCGGTTACATAACATTAACCTGACACGAGTGACATAACACTAGTGTTACAGTGATCTTAAACTGGCACTATCCAAACGTGTCTCTAGTCATATAACATTAACCTGACACCAGGCATATGATGCTAGTGTTACAATGATCTTAACCAGACGTTAGCTACTTAACTCTAGTGTTATTGTTAAAAGATATACAGTAGATCGTTATTTACCACGAGTTTATTTGGCATGATTTGAGTATAGCACGATTGAAGAATTGTGGCACAATTTTATGTAACATGTCGTATGATGAATTTAACATGGTTCAGCTTGCAGAAGGTAAAAAAAACTTCCCTTTTCCTCAAGTGGCTGCCTTGTTGTGGTTCAGCTGGGAAGACCTCCCGTCGTCCCCAGCCCCCCCCCCCCCCCGACACCACCCCTCCATCAAAGCATTCGTACTTCATACATGTCCAGTCCAACTTCTCTCCTACAAGCTTGTGATTGTGAGTTGTGTTTGATCTTTTAACTGCTATATCTTGTATCTACCAAGCAATCATGACAACCAGTAAGCATACCAGTGTTGCTCAAAGTGACAAGAAAAGGTGTAAACATTTAAGTCTTAGAATTAATGAAGGAATCAAAGATATTAGACAAGACATCCTGTGGCCATAATGAAGTGTTACTTTGTACACATAAAAAAAGGTAAACATAAGTTTGTGTGGTTGACTGACTGCTTACTGAATGACTGAGTGACTGACTTACTGAGTGACTTGACTAATTTACTGAATGATTTGACTGACTTACTGAATGATCTGACTGATTAACTGAATGACCTGACTGACTTACTGAATGACTTGACTGACTTACTGAATGACTTGACTGACTTACTGAATGACTTGATTGACTGAATGACAAAGTTAGACACTCCAGTACAACCATCAACTTCAGTACCAGAACCTCTACCATCCACCTCAGACCAGTAGGACCACAGCATAACTCTCCACTCTCTTCACAATCATCCACAAACACCAGCATCCACAATTTAGTAAGAAAACTATTATTTCTGTTATATTTGTAGTCTTAAGCAGTAAAAACAACATAATACATCACAACAATGAACTCCAATTACATATTCACTTTTATTTTTGTAAGATGTGGAGGCCTGAAAGAAAGTTGTTTGACTTTTTTGGGGCTCTCAGGAATGTAACCCTATATTTCCCATAAGTTCTTCAGTTCATCTTACACGGTTTTACCTAACACTGTTTTCAGGAACGTAACTACCGTGTTAAATAACGGTCTACTAAATGTCCAATAACTAAATGTCCAACCTAAATGCCTACATAGTGTAGTGTATGTTTTGCTCCATTATTGTTCAAATTTCATAGTACAATCTCTTAGTAATTAAATAATCAACTACCTCATTTTGTGATTTTACTAGTAAGCATAAGTCACCTTATCTAATTTTCTTATTTACTATTGTTTGCTTAAATATTAGCTGAATCGATACTTTCTCTGTCCATATTACTACCTCATATTTTTTTAAATACTATCAATTGATATTACTTACTAAAATTAATAATTACCATTTTTACTATCAATACAATTTACTCTTAACATTTTTGACATCATTTAATAACCATTACTTGTCTAATTACCTTAACCTTACCTTAACATGTTTTGTAATCATTATTACTTACTAAAATTTTATTAAACACCATATTTACTACCAATCAATTTTACTTTTGTACATTAATCATTATTTTATACTTCCCATAACATTTTGTTGCCAAATTTCCAAGTTTGTATATTCATCTCCAACCTTTATATTATCCTTTGTACCTGTGTACCTGTCTACCATCTAACTATCATATTATAACCAAGACAGAGTACAAAACAAATTCTGGCCACAAAATAGAGCGAAACACCAACGTCAAAGACCTGGGAGTGATCATGTCGGAGGATCTCACCTTCAAGGACCATAACATTGTATCAATCGCATCTGCTAGAAAAATGACAGGATGGATAATGAGAACCTTCAAAACTAGGGAGGCCAAGCCCATGATGACACTCTTCAGGTCACTTGTTCTATCTAGGCTGGAATATTGCTGCACACTAACAGCACCTTTCAAGGCAGGTGAAATTGCCGACCTAGAAAATGTACAGAGAACTTTCACGGCGCGCATAACGGAGATAAAACACCTCAATTACTGGGAGCGCTTGAGGTTCCTAAACCTGTATTCCCTGGAATGCAGGAGGGAGAGATACATGATTATATACACCTGGAAAATCCTAGAGGGACTAGTACCGAACTTGCACACGAAAATCACTCACTACGAAAGCAAAAGACTTGGCAGACGATGCAACATCCCCCAATGAAAAGCAGGGGTGTCACTAGCACGTTAAGAGACCATACAATAAGTGTCAGGGGCCCGAGACTGTTCAACTGCCTCCCAGCATACATAATGGGGATTACCAACAGACCCCTGGCAGTCTTCAAGCTGGCACTGGACAAGCACCTAAAGTCAGTTCCTGATCAGCCGGGCTGTGGCTCGTACGTTGGTTTGCGTGCAGCCAGCAGCAACAGCCTGGTTGATCAGGCTCTGATCCACCAGGAGGCCTGGTCACAGACCGGGCCGCGGGGGCGTTGACCCCCGGAACTCTCTCCAGGTAAACTCCAGGTAAACTCCAGGCTGTCAGTTCCAATTGTGGTACTGTTCTAACCCTCAAGGGTGCTACCCTGGCCTTTGAAGTAATTAATAAACTTCTTTCAGCATTACTCATGTAAACTACAGCACCATAACCTCTGGTTGACGCATCACAGAACACATACATGTAATGTGTACTTGTTTCCCTCTTGACCTATTTGTCTGCGGAATTTAATTTGATGAAGTTGTTTAAACAGTGGATATTTCATCCCTTGTTTGACTCATTTCTAGAAGCAAGTTCTCATCCCAAAGTATTTTGAGCTTCCATGCATCTTGCATAAGCATTTTACCTTTTATGGTGATTTGTGAGATGAGTCCTAGAGGATCAAAACATTGTGATACCTCTGACAGTAAACTATGTTTGATGAGTGTAATGCATGATTTATTGTTTTTTCCTTTGAGGCTCAAAGTGTCTTCCTGTGTGTTCCAATTAAGTCCAAACATGTTGTTGCAATCAGAAATTTCAGCTTCAGGGAAATCTTTTTTGACAAGTTTCTTTAAATGAGTTGAATTAGTATTCCAATATTGTGTACCCAGGTGTATGTATTAAGTGGTTGTACTTGCAACCTAGCAATTGCTGTACTTGCAACCTAGCAATAAGACTCAAGAAATCGTAATGACACGATTGCAAATAAACCATACCCCCGGCCGGGATTGAACCCGCGGTCATAGAGTCTCAAAACTCCAGCCCGTCGTGTTAGCCACTAGACCAGCTAGCCACAATAAGATTCATCCAACTAGGTATATTTCTACACCATTGGAAGGTTAGCACAGGCACCTCTGTGACCACAAATGCAAGTTTTTACAGATGAATCTCCAGCTAGCGTGGCCGTGACGAACTCTAGCTCAAGTCCCTTCACTGCGTCAACATGGACTCAAGAAATCAGTAATGACACGATGCCAAAGTAACATCCCCCCAGCCGGGATTGAACCCGCGGTCATAGAGTCTCAAAACTCATGCCCATCGTGTTAGCCACATAGACCAGCTAGCCACAATAAGATTCATCCAACTAGTTATATTTTCTACACCATAGGAAGGTTAGCACAGGCATCTGTGACCACATATGCAAGTTTTTTACAGTCTGATCTCAGCTAGCGTGGACGTGACGAACTATAGCTCCAAGTCCTTTCACTGCCGTAACATGACTCAAGAAATCGTAGACACCGATTGCAAATAAACCATACCCCGGCGGGATTTGAACCCGCGGTCATGAGTCTCAAAAAAACTCCAGCCCGTTCTGTAGCCATAGACGCTAGCCACAATAAGATTCATCCAATCTCTAGGTATATTTTCTACACCATAGGAAGGTTAGCGCAGGCACTCTTGTGACACAAAATGCAAGTTTTTACAGACGAATATCCAAGCTAGCGTGGCCGTGACGAAATCTAGCTCAAGTCCCTTCACTGCCGTCACATGGACTCAAGAAATCATAATGACACGATTGCAAATAAACCATACCCCGGCCGGGATTGAACCGCGGTCTAGTATTCTCAAACTCCTGCCGTCGCGGTTAGCCACTAGAAAGACTAGCCACAATAAGATTCATCAACTAGGTTATATTTCTACACCCATAGGAAGGTTTGCACGGGCACCTCTGTGACCACAAATGCAAGTTTTTTACAGACGAATTCCAGCTAGCGTGGCCGTGACAAACTCTAACTCAAGTCCCTTCACTGCCGGTCAACATGGACTCAGTGAAGGGACTTGAGCTAGAGTTCGTCACGGCCACGCTTGCTGGAGATTCGTCTGTAAAAACTGCATTTGTGGTCACAGAGGTGCCTGTTGCTACCTTCTATGGTGTAGAAAGTACCTAGTTGGATGAATCTTATTGTGGCTAGCTGGTCTAGTGGCTAATGCGACGGGCTGGAGTTTTGAGACTCTATGACCGCGGGTTCAATCCCGGTCGGGGGTATGGTTTCTAGCAATAAGGTTTTTGAATAATAATCTTCTCCAACATAAATAAGATTATCCTTCATTCCTTCTTTTTATCTTTTTGGGTGTAGCGAGAATCATGAATAAAATCGTTATACTTTTATTTTCACTATCATTAAAATGAATGAACCATAAGTATATAATTTAAGATCTCAAAACCAAAGTTGTTTTACTCCTTTCTATTTGAGCAACCAATACATATACAAGATTTATAATTAGAACTTTCATTGGGTTAAGATAGATCCTATTTGTTAACATAGACAATCGTATACAGACGAGATTATGATAATAATTTAAACGAGAAGAATAAGCAATCTTCCAAAGAGATAATTCAGGCTACTTATCTTTAGATGACACTTGTGGAAATTTATTCGGTCCTAAAGTTCCACAGGGCAGATACGTCGTACAAAGATCCCATCAGGCCGTGTATGGAATGGCTGGGTTGGGTGGCCCTTACACCCACCCTAAACACACACGCACACCCGGGTTGGCGAAGGTGGTTGGAAGGTACTTCTTAATTGATAGATTTACCCTTCAAGGAAGAAGTAGGTAGTTTATACTGATAGTACACAATATTAGATTATTGAGGCTAACTGTAGATAATAGTAAATGTAGATTTAAGACCCTAATTGTAGGTAGATTTGGCCGATTATGTAGGCAAACACTAGTTATGTTAGCCAGGAGAACTGGTAGTCCAAGTTTGAATCTGAGGGCACTGGTTGAGACCGCCAGTGACTCTTCTAAGACAGACACAATCGGGAAGCATCAAGTTGCCATGATCAGCACGCGGCGCCCCCACATGTCTTCACTTATACTAAACCTGGGGAAATCTGGTGGAGGCAACCTCGACGTTCAATAGATGACATCCTCGTCAGGCCCATACATAAGACGAGACCTCCCTTTTTTACTGCGCGAATTCTGGCCGTTTCTGGGGATTAATTGTTTGTGAGTTGAGCTGTGGGCCTTTGTGCAGGCGGCCAGTCATGGACAGTACGTACTGGCATCACTCCATAGGCTTAGAAGCTAGTGTCCATTTCTGCATAGTTATACTAGGGATACACACCCCTTGGAAAACAGGAATTTCTGAGGTGCAGCAGGTCACTAATGTCGACTGATATTGCAGGAATTAAGGCTCCTGGTTGCACGTGGTTCTGAGGAGAAATCCAGAGGGGCTAAAGCTTAGGGAGGTTGAAGATCAGGACACATTCTCCAACACCAAGTAAGTTAGTCCTTATACATGACATAGCCAGCCGAAGATTTCTTGCAACATCTGTCATTTATGGAAATCTGTTCCTATAAGCACTTGGTGAGGTGAGTTCCGATCTCAGGGCTTGGTGTCAACAGAGCTTGCCAGGGTAGACAACTCACATGGAGGTAGTCCAGACAAATTTTCACAACACTTTCAAAATTGTCTCGTGCAAGCAGTACTTATAGTATACAATAGCTTTAACGTATTAGGAAATATCTTTATGAATGTGTGTATGAAATGGAAGTGTATTCGAGGCTGAGAGCCTTGAGCTACTACCCCATTTGTGATGGGAAAAGTATCAATTCAATCAGGTCAGATAACTATTCTTAAGCAAGAGGTGAATGCCGACGGCCTGAACCACTTGCGTGTCTAACTAGTGAATCAGAACACTCACATAGGTTATCCAATAACCAGGCTTTCACTGACAACCTAACAACATACATAACAATAATAATATTTACAATAGTAATAAAGAGCAATATTCCTATGTCAAGATATACGTGACATCAGAAAATAATATGAAGTCTGCTATATAATATTAGGTGAAACACTGTAGCAAGAACATTTCTCAAATATAATAGTGTAGGTTGGTATAAAGTGCAACATCCACATCCTTAGAGGCATATTTGCATCTGTCATTTCTTTGTTAGCCTCTTTGTACAAGGATTTCAAATCCCCTTCTTTATTCACAGTACCTTGAAGACTGTCAACATAAAAACTTTTATTTAAGATGTCTGTGAAGGGGCTTTCAGATTTCTTCAAATGTCTATTTAAAGTAGGTTCTAGTAAGAATGGAGAGGATGTTTGACCAAACAAAACAGATTTGAACCGATATGTTTTCACAAGTCTTTCAGAATCATGTGGATTTTCCGGCCACAAGAATTGAGTATAAGCTCTATTTCTTGAAGGCCTGCTCTTAAGAAAATTTGGATATATCTGCCACGAAGGCATATGACTGTATGACTGGAGATGATGTTCAGGTAGACAGGAATTGTAAGGCTGGAGATGCTGTCTTGGTAGACAGTAACTGTAAGCCTGGAGGTGCTGTCCTAGAAGACAGTAACTGCATGCATGGAGGAAAGCATATTAGTGGCCTCGAGGGAGACAGGAGCTGTAGTGGGGAAACAAGTGTAGTCAAGGACAAGATAAAACCAATATTACAAACTAGCAATATAACAGGAGATAGCAAACATGGAGATTCCACTAGAAATAGTGAAGATAAATTACCAGAAATAACTGGTGTGAGCTCCATTGTTAGTACTAGTGAAGACAGAAATGTGACAAGAAAACATGCACCAACAGGGAATACAGTCACAAAAATCCAAGGCAAACAGAAACCAAGCCTGTGCAAATATTATGCACTTGGTATCTGCAGGCATGGAATATCTGGAAAAACAGATTGGACGTGCAACTTTGACCACCCTAGAAAATGCCGTGCCAATATGACAACAGGAAAATGCAACCTCCCTTCCTGTAAACTTTTTCACCCTAAAATGTGTCCCTCTTCAGTACAGGAAAGACAGTGCTATAACTTTTATTTCCAGGCACACCATCTAAAGGGGACAAAAAGATACAAAACATCCAGACCATCGGAAAACCTGGGTAGCCACAGCCACTCAAGAGAGAGAGGTTTTATAATGCCAGGAAGGAAAAAAAAAAAACTGGCAGGAAATGGCAGAAATCGCACACCAAATCCAATCATTAATTGAGTGGAATCACAGTCGATGGCCTCCACTCCAAACCAACTGATACAGATACTAGTGCAGGGAAAAAAAGCCCCCCCTCCCCAGTACCTCCAATACCACCAGTCCAATGACATTCTTCTTTGCAAATACGTATACAGGGTCTAAAGCCAGCAATGAACAACAAAATACCTTTCATCTGTGCACTGCTTGCAGAGGCAAATGCAATGTTTGCGGCTTTCACAGAGACCCACATAAAGGATCACTTGGACAACGAAATATGTATCCCAGGTTACAACCTATACAGATGCGACAGAGTGAACAGGCATTGGGGGGGGGGGTTGGCCTGAATATTGCGGTCACCTATTTGCTCAGAACTGTGGTACTTTACAAGCCTCCGGATGCAACGTCCCAACAATTCCAGGAACATAAGAACATAAGAAAGAACTGAGACACTTATGCAACACATGGGAATCTTTATTGAAGAAACGTTTCGCCACACAGTGGCTTCATCAGTCCAATACAAAGTAGAA
The DNA here is from genome assembly GCF_026875155.1 of Cherax quadricarinatus. Lineage (NCBI taxonomy): Eukaryota > Metazoa > Arthropoda > Malacostraca > Decapoda > Parastacidae > Cherax > Cherax quadricarinatus. The sequence goes on along the minus strand of NC_069451.1, from coordinate 33,917,333 downwards.
ATGGGTAAGGAGAGTAGAAGTATGAGGTAATCAGTCCCTCAACCTGGATTCGATGCGTTCACATGTGTTCACGATGTGAACACATCGAATCCAGGTTGAGGGACTGATTACCTCATACTTCTACTCTCCTTACCCATTTCTACTTTGTATTGGACTGATGAAGCCACTGTGTGGCGAAACGTTTCTTCAATAAAGATTCCCATGTGTTGCATAAGTGTCTCAGTTCTTCAACTTGTCGGTTTTCAAAACCATTCATCACAACATAAGAAAGAAGGAACACTGCAACGGGCATACTGACCCATGGGGATCAGGTTGATGTGACCCCCCAGACCAGCCCAAAGACCCACCCAGCTTGGCCACCTCCACTCAAGGAAGAAGCATGGCACCAGACCCAGCAGCACAAGCCAGTCAGGTCCAACTCACACCCACCCACACCCACTCATGTATTTATCAAACCTATTTTTAAAACTTCACAACGTTTTATCCTGAATAACTGTAGTCGGGAGTTTGTTCCACTCATCCACAACTCTATTACCAAACCAGTGCTTTCTCATATCCTTCCTGAATCTGAATTTTTATCAACTTGAAGCCATTGCTGCAAGTCCTGTCTTGGCTGGAAATTTTCAGCATCCTATTTACACCCCCTTTATTATTCTTTTTTCCATTTATAACCGTCGATCAAAAACCCCCAATTCTATATTTTTCGAGAGAGTGCAGTTTAAAGGGGCCCCTCATCTATCTCATAGGGAAGTTTTCTGATAAGGTCATCTTGTCATCCCCCTTTGTACATTTTCCGAGCTTTTATATCCATTTGTAATAGGTGCCCAAACTGAGCAGCATGTCTAAATGAGCCAACCAGGTATTAGAGTTGAAAAACAACCCTGGGGATTTCTATTATTTTTTTCTAGATATAAGCCAAGAACTTGTTGCTTTATTGTGAACACAATCCCATGTTTTTTTGGGTTTTAGTTACTGCAAACCCAAAACTCCTAAACCCTTTTTCACAATCGGTAGATTAAAAATTACATTATTTTTTTACATGGGGCCCTGATTATTTACCTGTCCAACATTTAGAACTTTGATTTGCAATATTAAATGCTCTGCCCACTTTTTTCCCGCCCATTGCATCATCTTTTCAAATCATCCGGAGGCTAGTGCCCATAAAATGAATTTGGGCGGGGCCTTTTTTTGGTGTCATCACAAATTTTTCTTATGTACTATTTATTCCCCATCTATTCGTTTATGAAAAATTTTGAACAAATTAAAGGGCCCAACACTGACCCCCGAGAAAAACCGTTGTGACATGCCCCCTTCTGATTTCTCCCCATTATGCAAAACCCTTTTGGCCATTTATCACCATGCCCCTAACCAAAAAAAAATTTTTCCATTCCAAAACCCTTTAAATTTCCTCAGAGCCCGGGGGGGAAATTTATCGAAAGCCTTACGAAGTCCATAACACAAAATCATATTCATTACATGATCTACCCCCCAAACACCTTAGGAAAAAAAATTTTGTAAATTTTTTTAAGAAAGGGAAACCCCCCTTTTCAAAAATGTTTTGAGGTTCAAATCAATCTGTGCCTATCGAGTTGTACGAATTGCTTCGGCAATTATTGATTCCATAAATTTTCCCACTATGGAGGTAAGGCTTATTGGTCTATAGTTTGAAGCCAAGGATCTGCCACCTGCCTTGTAAATAGGCATTACATTTGCCATTTTCCACTTATCAGGCACTATGCCAGTTTGTAGTACAGGTTTGCCATCACAAATCCGGCAATCAGTTATTCAGTTCCTTCAGTTATTCGGCACTAATTTCGACTAGCATAATTTCAAATTTCCTGGGTTGCCACACCAACCTGCTGGTACTGTCTTGTGGTGCTACTTACTGCATAAATCATTCCAATTTCTTTTTCTCCATTTATTGTTATAACCTGCTTACTTTTAGCCTTAGCCATGGTTCCAATGAATAAAAGAAATGCTTCTCATTATGTAAAGCACCTACACAGTACATTATCCATTAAAGATAAGGTGGCATTGAAGCCACTGTCGGTTGTCATGAACTCAGTTTTATTATTACGCTAATATCAACACTACAGCTTATTTGCCTATCACAATTGATCTAACATGACATAAGAAACAATATAAATAACATAAAACATGTTAAATACCCCAGAATAAATAATATTTGGCATAATACCGAGCAGTTCGACGGAGTTATGAAGAGGATATGGTACACAAATACCATTCTCCTATCTCTGTCTTGGTGGCTTATATTAGAGAAAACGGATTATAGCACAGGGCTAACTGTGATATACACTCGTACTGCACCATAAACCTGAAACAAAAACGTTATTTTCTCTATACAGATTATCACACATAGCAGCATGTGTGTAGAGAACCTAGGATAACCCAAAAAAGTCAGACAAAGTGGCTTATTTCTAGTACCTGGCTTGGGTTAGCCATATATGATTTTTGGTAAATATTCGATTCCCAGCCTGGGTAGAAACATTAAGCGAGTTTCTTTACACCTGTTGTCTATGTTCACCCATCAGTAAATGGGTACCTGGGAGTTAGTTGACTGGTGTAGGTGTTATCCTGGGACACTGACCTAATTTGCTTGATATACTCAGCATAATAAGCGCTTTCTATACAGTAGTATGTCACTGATGTCAGCTAAATTCAAATTCAATTCAAATTCAAAGTTTATTCTCTATAAGGATTACAATGCTGAGTTTACAGAAATTTGGTTATTGTGTGGTTTACATGTTGTAAAATAGTGATTACAGAGTGTACCACTAGAACGCTTAGCATGGCTAGGCATTTCGGGCAGACTTAGTTTTATTCTTAATTGTAAAATATTACAAATTATGAGGTAAGTTGGTATTATGGCTAAGTGACTAAATACTAGTTTGTGAGTTCAGCAATGTGAATGCTTTTGTTTTGGCACAGTACATAGTTTCAGTATTGGAGTATCACAGGATTCATTATTTTAGGATTGAGATTAATATTTCTGTTTTGGTCAAATGAGGAGTGAGTGTAAGGTGAACCACCGGGTGGAATTCGTGTAGTTTTGAGGGGGGTGTATAGGGAGATAAGTTTTTTTTCATGGTATTTTTTAAGGTGGAATGTGTCTGCGTTTAGAGTTTCAGGTGGGGTATTCAGTTTTGGGGCCCTTTTGACATACTTTAAATTTTTTGAAAGGTTTAGTCGGACACGGGGAATGTCATAAAATTTTTTGTTCTGGTGAATGCCTGTGGGTTCTGTCAAAACTATCAAGATAGCGTTTTAGGTCAAGGTTGTATTAAGGTTTAGGGCCCCTGTAGATGTAGTTTGCACAGTAGAAATTGGATGTATGAACAGGGAGTAATTTTTTAGGTCTATGAAGGGGGGGGGGGGGTTGCCGGGGATGGGATTTGTATTATTTTTACTGCGCTTTTTGTTGGGTTATTTTTGGGCTTTGGGTGTGTTGCTCTTGATCCCAAAAGCACAAATAGCTTAGGTGAGGTATGGATAAATAATGTGAGAAGGGGCATTTTGGGGCCCCGTATTCGTATTTTGGAGAGGCCCCAACCTTTTTGGATACTTTTTGGTTATATGCTGGATATGGGTGCTGAAATTAGGTTTGTTGTCAAGGTAAAAGCCTGGAATTTCCCCCCATTATTTCTGGTAATTAACGTTTTTGTCAATTTAATGTAATTTGTGCATCTCTGTCTGCTCCCAAACATATAAGTGGTTTTGTCAGTGTTAGCGTAAGTTTATTGGCTGTCTCCAAGTCGATTTTTTGTCACTCCCATTCACAAGGTGTTGGGGTGGAAAATTTTGGGGTGAGAATGACAAAGTCGTGTCGTCAGAAAAGACAAAGGGTTTAGGTGTTGGGATACTTTTGGGAAGGTCACTGATGTATATGGGGAAGAGCAGGGGCCCAAGGACATTTCCCTGCGGAACCCAGTATAAATTTGGGTTTTGCTGATGTGTGTCTTTAATGGTGACATACTATACCAATTTAAGTAAATTTGAAAAAAGCAAGCCATGGCTTTATACGTAATGATAAAGTTTGTGGAGTAGGATGTCGTGGTCTACTGTGTCAAAAGCTTTTTTTTAGGTCAAAAAATTCCTTTGGTATTCCTTTTTTTTCCAAAAACTTTACAGCAGATCTAGATTTTTATGATTTCTCATTAGTGCTTTTTTTTTTCCTGAATCCAAATTGGCAGGGGTTTAGTTGTTTGAGCCATTAAATGAATACAGTCCCTGTGCACGAGTTTTTCAAAGATTTGGTAGCAAGGTAAGTTAGATATTTGGGCCCATAGTTGTTTTTGTCGTAGGTCCCCACCTTTTTGTATTTGGGGTTTAAACCCCCCCCCATCTTTGGGATTTCGGGAAGGTGTAGTCTCTAGTGATTGAAAAAGTAATGAAATATTTATAAAATTTGAACATGTGCACCTGGGGATCTTTTTTGAGGAAAAAATTTCGCCACACAATGGCTTTTCAGTCCCTACAAAGGAGAATCTCGAAGAACAGGGGGAGAAAGAGGTAAAACGTCCTAACTTGAGTCGATGTGGTCAGTCCCCCAACTTGAAAAGGAATACGCAACGGGGTGAGAAAGGAGTTATAAACCCTTGGAGGAGAGGTGCAGAAGTCATAGGGGTAAAATTTGTTCATGTTTAAGTAGGTCGTGCCCCAAATTGGGAAGCGAGAATTCCCAAGTATTAGGATCCCAAAAAGTTGCAGTGTCTGACAGGTTTGTAGATGAATGTTCAGAGAACCGACATGTTGATAAATTAGACACATGTGCAACTCTTGGGTATCTTTATTGAGGAAACGTTTCGCCACACAATGGCTTCATCAGTCCATACAAAGGAGAATCTCGAAGAACAGGAGGAGAATGAGGTAATCATTCCCTCAACCTTGAGTCGATGTGGTCAGTCCATCAATCTTGAATAGAATACGGCATACGTGCTGGAAGGAGCTTATAAACCGTTGGCAGGAGAGGTGCAGAAGTCATAGGTCGTGTAACATTTGTTCAATGTTGAAGTAGGTCGTGCCCAAGAATTAGGCAAGCGAAGAATTCCCAAGTATTAAGATCCCAAGAAGTTGCAGTGTCTGACAGGTTTGTAGATGAATGGTTCAGAGAACCGACATGTTGATAAATTAGACACATGTGCAACTCTTGGGTATCTTTATTGAGGAAACATTTCGCCACACAATAAAGATACCCAAGAGTTGCACATGTGTCTAATTTATCAACATGTCGGTTCTCTGAACCATTCATCTACAAACCTGTCAGACACTGCAACTTCTTGGGATCTTAATACTTGGGAATTCTTCGCTTGCCTAAATCTTGGGCATGACCTACTTCAACATTGAACAAATGTTACACGACCTATGACTTCTGCACCTCTCCTGCCAACGGTTTATAAGCTCCTTCTCAGCACGTATGCCGTATTCTATTCAAGATTGATGGACTGACCACATCGACTCAAGGTTGAGGGACTGATTACCTCATTCTCCTCCTGTTCTTCGAGATTCTCCTTTGTATGGACTGATGAAGCCATTGTGTGGCGAAACGTTTCCTCAATAAAGATACCCAAGAGTTGCACATGTGTCTAATTTATCAACATGTCGGTTCTCTGAACCATTCATCTACAAACCTGTCAGACACTGCAACTTCTTGGGATCTTAATACTTGGGAATTCTTCGCTTGCCTAATTCTTGGGCACGACCTACTTCAACATTGAACAAATGTTACACGACCTATGACTTCTGCACCTCTCCTGCCAACGGTTTATAAGCTCCTTCTCAGCACGTATGCCGTATTCTATTCAAGATTGATGGACTGACCACATCAACTCAAGGTTGAGGGACTGATTACCTCATTCTCCTCCTGTTCTTCGAGATTCTCCTTTGTATGGACTGATGAAGCCATTGTGTGGCGAAACGTTTCCTCAATAAAGATACCCAAGAGTTGCACATGTGTCTAATTTATCAACATGTCGGTTCTCTGAACCATTCATCTACAAAAAGGAATGAAATAGCATGCGAAAGGACATGGGCTGCTCGCTTGTACAGTAATGGTGGGACATGAGACAGATTCCCCGAGTTATTTTTAAGTGACTTTATAATCTCGGTGACTTCTGTGGGCTCAGTTGGTGCAAGATAGAAGGAATTAGGGAAATTCCCATCTAGGTAGTCCCTGGCATTGGCATTGGTATGTGGGATTTTACTGGCGAGATTAGATCCTATGGTTGAGAAGAAGTTGTTTATCTTGTTGGCTGTGTCAGTGGGATGTAGTGGTGTTTCATTAGGTTTAGTTAGGACAATATTCTTGGTTTTTCTCAGTTTGTGGGTCCCTAGAATCTGAGAGAGTGTTTTCCAGGTCTTTTTTATATCTCCTCTAGTGTCTGTGAATCTACTGGAGTAGTATAGTTGTTTGGCTTTCTTTATTACTTTGGTGAGAGCTGATGAATAGTGTTTAAGAATATCTTTGTGTATTAAGCCCTGTCTATATTGCTTTTCATATTGGTGTTTCTTGTCAATGGATTTCAGAATGGTGCTGGTTAGCCATGGGCAACCAAGCCGTTTGTTTGTGATCTGTTTTGTTTTTATAGGACAATGTTTGTTGTATAGTCTAAGTAATTTGTTAAGAAAAATGTCTGTCCAGTCATCAATACCATTGGCCTTCCAGAATTCTGTAGGCCAGTCAACAGTCTCTAGGTCAGCTGTAAACTTCCTTATTGAGGCCTCGTCATGGAGTCTAAATGAGACTTTGTTGTATTCAAGTGGTGGTTTACTAATGTTTGTCAGGAGGAAGGTAGGGTAGTGGTCTGTAGTGCTATCTGTGATTATCCCTGATTTAAGGGGGGCTAGTATATTGGTCATAGTGGTCTATTTGGTTGCATTTGTCTCAGTGAGCCGGGTTTGGGTTTAGTTTTTGTTGGTATGAAAAAGTTTGTTTTCATTTTGTTGATGAACATTTAAGGCTGATCATCAGTAACCCAAGGTTGATGTGAAGTTCCAGCAAAGAAAAGGGTGGTCTTATTCATTTGTTGTTTTTTATTAGTGACTTTAATTTTCACTGAAATTTTTGGGATGTTTGGTGAGGTATCGGTAAATGGCACCGATTTTAAGGCGTTTTAAAGGGTTTTTTTCAGAAAAAATTTAGCAATAATGTATTTCCCATATTCTTGACTAAAGCAAGGGGTGCTAAGACAAAAAATTTGGTTAGAGTAATAGATTGCAATCCCACCCAATTTGGGTTTTGGTCTGCGTTTGAATTGCTGTGTGTCCTGGTAGAGGGTAGATATCTTTTGTGCCCTGCTTAAGCCAGGTCTCAGGAAAAATGAGGGAAGGGTTTTTCTTTAGTGATTAAAGGAGGCAAAAGAGGTCTCATAGTGTTTGCTTAAGGCCCTGATGTTGTGTTAAGTATGATAGACTTTTAGATTGTTTAGGAAGTGCTGGCTTGTGAGCTGGTAATAAAGGCAGTTACTTTCCAATGGGTTTTGATTGGGTGTCGATTATGGAGGTTTAATCAGGGAAAACGTGATCATTCTTCAGGTTTAAATTATGGTTACTTATACTGAGTTGTTTTTTGAGTTTAGTACTGATTTTGTAGTGTAAAAAGTTTGGACGTATACAGTGACCCCGCAAAAACGTGGTCACATAGCGATTTTTCGCTACCGTTTACTTTTATCGAAAAATTTTTGCCGCGCACCCCCGTTTAAAAAACCCGTTCCCGATTTTGTCCGAGAGCGCCCAAGTGCCTCAGCCAGGCCTCACATGTCCCGGCCTTTCCCTTTGTTTACCAGCCGCTCCGCGGTAAATCCAAGCTACACTGGGAAATATTTTATTATTACAGTGTTTTCGGTGTTTTTTGGGAAAAAATAAGTGCCCATGGGCCCCAAGAAAGCTTTAGTGCCAACCCTGTGGAAAAAAGGGGAGAATTGTAGGGAAATTTTAAGAAAGTTTTTTGGGGGTTGGGGGCCTAACCTGAGAAGCCTATCCCAGTTGTGGTTTCCATTGTGCCTACTTCAAAGTTTAAGGAAAGTGTGACATGGGTTGAACTCCCAAACCCTTTATAATGAAATCCCCCTGACCAGGTTGAAAGCCGTGTGGTGACTTTTCAATGCAATGTTGGGGGCCCCATTTTAGACAAATCTAAAGGAACGGGACGGTACAGAGTTTCATGGAAAATTTGTTGTGCGACGAGGTCCAGTGATCTAAGGGGCTAGGGGCTTTAAAAGAGAAGGGAAGAAACCCCGGGGAAAAAGGGATTGCTACCCTAAGTGAAAATGGAAAGGGGGTTTCCCCCTTTTAAAAGTAAGAAGATGATGCTCTCCCCCCCCCAATCCCCAATCTCACCAGATTTCAATAAAAGAAAGGTCATGAAATTTGATGCCTTTTTCAGTTTGTGTGTTTTAAAATTAACATTTATGTGGTAAAAAAAAATTTTTTTTCTTTTTTTGGCGTCTTGCCGGATTTAAATTTTATTTCCATTTTTTCTTATGGGGGAAAATTTCTTCGATAACGATTATTTCGCATAACGAGAGCCCTTTGGGGAAAAAAATCGTTAAGGGGGGGTCCACTGTATAGCTAGAGTTTTTGGTCGTAGAGTTAGTATCTACACATAATGAATTTGATGTTGTCTATGTGTTGTGAGGAAAGACTAAAGTACAATGGGATAAAATGTAATTAAAAAAACAAATTAAAATAGAACCCGACTCTACTTGTAATTGCATAAGGCTAATTTTTGCTTTTTGGAGTCTATGTTTTGAGGTAGAATGGCTATAGTTAAAAAGGTTTAATTAATAAAGTAAAAATCAAAATTAAAAAAAGCACTGTCTCTCATAGTAATTCCTATGGTCTAGTTAGTGAAATTTTGGTATTTTCTAGTATTGATTAGAATGAGCTTGGTTTCAAAATGAATTTTAAACTAATAAAATAAAATAGCACCTGTCTTCACTAGTAATTGCATATGTCTAATATAGTGAATTTGGTATTGACTATGTATTGAGCTAGAAAAAAGCTATAGTACAACTAGGGTTTTGTTAAAATTAAAAATACAAATTTTCAAATGCCCGTCTCTCCAGTAATTTCACTATGGTTAGTATAGGAATTTGGTATTTATTGATTTTAGCTAGAATGAGCTAGAGTAAAACTGTGATTAAATTTAAAAATTAAAAAAAGGCACAAGACTCTCAATTTTAATTTCACGAGGTCATTAAGTTGTTTCAAGAATTTGTGTATAATTTGATTTAAAATTGACAGGTAAATTACAAAAATTTGGGAGCAAAAGAATATGAAAAAAAAAGATAAAAAAAAAAAATGGGAATGACTTGGTTATTAAAAATGTAGTAAGAGGTAGAAGGATAAAATAAAAAGTTTTGTTTAAAATTTAGTTTTTAAAAAAAAATGGAATTTTAAAAAAAGGTCAAAAAAAGTTTACATAAGTTTGATCAATTGTTTAAAGTAAAATTGGGGAATAATAGGGGTTTAGAATAAAATGGGCAACTGGTATTTTTTAGAGTGAGGTTTTAATTATGAAGAAAGTTAGGTTAGTTTATAATAAAAAGTGGAACGTGATGTGGGAAGTTGTAAAAAAAGGGGTAGATTGTAGATAAATTTAAACCCAATAAGATATGAGGTTTGAAAAAGGGCGTTGAACAAAAAAATGCAACAAAAGTAGTTGGGGTATTAGAATTTTTTGGGGGGCCCCAAAATTTTTGACAATATAAAACCCAAGGTGGACATGGGTATTTTCTGCACTTTATTGTTTGTTAGTCCAGGTATGTTTGTAGAGATGAAGTATTCTTCCCCGTGGGCTGTTTCTAACTGCGTTTTTCCCTCCCTCAAAGCACTGGTGGATTTTTTTTGGGGATGCGTAATTTTCTTAGCCCATAAAGAAGGTTTTTTTTTGTTTTGGTAAGGCACTCTTTTACGTAAAAACAGTTTTATAGAAATAGATGTTTTTGTAGGTTGTTTTTTGTTTGGTTGTTTGGAATTTTAACGCCTGTTTTTTTTCCATACCATTCACCCTTTATCCATACCCCCCTTTGCTATTTGTGCTTGGGACAAATGCGAAAACATCTAAATTCCAATAATAACCCCAAAAAAATGCCGCAGTAAGTAATCCCCTAAAAAACCCTCCTGGCAAACCCCCCCTCCCAACTCTTCATAGATCTAAACTTATCCTTGTCCCGAACATCCCACTTATACTGTGCAAATCTACATCTACGGACCCTTAAAATTCCCAAAATTAACCTGTTTAAAAAACTTTCTTTATGTTTTGAAAAACCCACAGGCATAAAACCAGACACAAACATTCTTTACATTCCCCGTGCCGACTAAACCTTTACAAAAATTCAAGTGTGTCAAAAAGGGGCCCAAAATCCTAAAAACCCCCAACTGAAAAACTTAGAACTGTAGACACATTCATCACTTTCAAAACTACAGTTAGAAAACATCTTGTCTCCCTGATACACCCAGTCAACTAACTACATGTAAACCACCTGGTGGTTAACACATATTTCCTTTATTATAAACACGAAATACGAATTTTAATCTTAAAATAATGAATCCTAACTAGTCATAAGTTTGCCTATGATACTCCAATATAGACACTATGTATTGTGCCAAAGAAAAGCATTCACACTGCTAAACTCACAAACTATAATGTAGTCACTTAGACTTAATACCATAATCGGTAATAATTTAAAGTTTAGAATTAATCTAAGTCTGCCCGAAATGCCTAGCCATTCTAGGTGCTCTAGTGGCCCCCTCTGTAATTAGTATTTTAAAACATGTAAACCAGACAATATTCAAAATCTGTAAACCCCGCATTGTAATCCTTATAGAGAATAAACTTGATTGATTGATTGTTTCTGCATCCCCTCTCTGGAACATCTTGTCTCTGTCCACCTTGTCTATTCCACGCAGTATTTTGGATGTCGTTATTGTGTCTTCCCTATCCCTCCTGTCCTCCAGTGTCGTCAGGCAGATTTCCCTCAACATTTCTTCATAGGACATTACTCTTAGCTCTGTATCTAACCTTGTTGCAAACCTTCGCTCTTTCTCTAATTTCTTAACGTGCTTGACCCAGTGCGGGTTCCAAACTGGTGTTGCATACTCCAGTATGGGCCTGACGTACACGGTGTATAGTGTCTTGATTCCTTACTTAGGTATTGGAATACTAATCTCAGGTTTGCCAGGTACCCATATGCTGCAGCAGTTATCTGGTTGATGTATTCTTCCTGAGACATGTTCGGTGTTATACTCACACCAAGATCTTTCTCCTTGAGCGAGGATTGCAGTCGTTGACCACCTAGCCTATACTGTGTCTGTGGTCTTCTTTGCCCTTCTCCGATCTTCACGACTTTGCATTTGGCAGGGTTGAATTCGAGAAGCCAGTTGCTGGACCAGGTGTCCAGCCTGGCCAGGACTCTTTGAAATCCTGCCTGATCCTCATCTGATTTAATTCTCCTCATTAACTTTACATCATCTGCGAACAGGGACATCTCTGAGTCTATCCCTTCCATCATGTCATTCACATATACCAAAAATAGCACTGGTCCTAGGACCGACCCCTGTGGGACCCCGCTCGTCACAGGTGCCCACTGTGATACCTCATCACATACCATGACTCACTGTTGCCTCCCTGTCAGGTATTCTCTGATCTATTGAAGTGTCCTTCCCGTTATACGTGCCTGATCCTCTAGTTTCTGCACTAATCTTTTGTGAGGAACTGTGTTGAAGGCCTTCTTGCAGTCCAAGAAGATGCAATCAACCCACCCCTCTCTCTCATCTCATACTTCTGTTACTTTATCATAAAAGTCCAGAAGGTTTGTGACACAGGATTTGCCTTCCATGAAACTGTGCTGGTTGCCATTTATACTTTTGTTGTGTTCCAGGTGCTCCACCACTCTCCTCCTGATAATCTTCTCATGATTTTGCATACTATACACGTCAGTGACACTGGTATGTAGTTTAGCACCTCTTTTCTGTATCTTTTTTTTTAAAAATGGGAACTACATTTGCCGTCTTCCATATCTCAGCTAGTTGCGCAGTTTCAAGGGATGTGTTGAAGGTTGTGGTTAATGGGACACAGCATTTCTGCTCCCTCTCTAAGGAGCCACGGGGAAATGTCCGGTCCCATTGCCTTTGAGGTATCAAGGTCACTTAGTAGCTTCTTCACCTCCTCCTCAGTTGTGTGTATACCATCCAGCACTTGGTGTATTCCCAATTGGTGTTCATCTCTGTCCTGTATTCCCAGAGGCCTTCCTGTCTCCACTGTGAATACTTCCTCAAATCGCTTGTTGAGCTCCTCACATACCTCTTGATCGTTTCGTGTGTTTCCCACCTTCTTTCCTCAGTCTGATCACCTGGTCTTTGACTGTTGTGTGGAAGTGAATATAGGCATGGCTGTCGAAGTGAGTGTGCTCATGAGTGTCGATGTCAGTGTGGGCATGGGTGTTCAAGTGAGTGTGGGCATAGTTGTGGAAGAGAGTGACGATATGGGTGTGGAACTGAGTGTGGGTACCGAAGTGAGTGATAGCATGGGTGAGGAAGTGATTGTGGGCAAGGGTGTCGAGGTGAGTGTGGTCATGGTTGTGGAAGTGAGTGTGGCCATGGGTATGGAAGTGAGTGTAGGCATGGGTGTGGAAGTGACTCTGGCCAAAAGTGTCTAAGTGAGCGTAGACATGGGTGTGGAAGTTAGTGATTGCAGGGGTATGGAAGTGAGTGTCAGTATGAAAGTGAGTGTGGGAATGGGTGTGGAAGGGGATGAGGGCAGGGGATTGGAAATGAGTGTGGGCATTAGTGTGGAAGAGTGTGGGCATGGGTGTGGGAATGTGGGCATGGGTGTGAAAGTGAGTGTGCTCATGGGTGTGGAAAATAGTGTGGGCATTTCGTGTGGAAGTGAGTTTGGGGCATGGGTGTGGAAGTAAGTGTGGGCGTGGGTGTGGAAATTAGTGTGGGCATACGTATGGAAGTGAGTGTGGGCATGGGTGTGGAAATGAATGTGGTCATGTGTTTGGAAGTGAATGTAGGCATGTGTGTGGAAGTGAATGAAGGCATGGGTGTGGAAGTGAGTGTTGGCATGGGTGTGGAAGTGAGTGTGGGCATGGGTGTTGAAGTGACTGGGCAGGGGGCTGAAGTATTTGTGGGGCATGGGTGTGGGAAGTGACTCTGGGCATGTATTTTGGAGTGAGTGTGGGCAGGGTGTTAAAATGGTGTGGGCATGGGTGGGGAAGTGACTCTGGGCAGGGAAATAGGAAAAAGTAAATTTGGGGGGAAAGGGTGTGAAAGCGACTGGGGGCATGAAGTGGAATTAGTGGGGGCCCTAGATGGGGAAAGGGGAGTGGGGGAAAGGTTTGTGGGGGGTTTGGTGTGGGCATGATGTGGAAATGAGTTTTGGGCATGGGTGTGGAATTTAGTGTGGGCATGGGTGGGGAAAATTTAAAGTGGGGGATGGGGGGGGAAAAGTGAGTGAACTTGGGTGTTAAAGTGTGTGCAGGGTTTGTAAAATTTAAATTTGGGAAAGAATGGGGAAAGGAGTGGGGGAGGGATGTGGAAGTGTGGGCATGGATGGGGAAAGTGGTGGGGCATTGATGGGGAAGTCATTTGTGGGCATGGATGGGAAAGCGAGTGGGGGCATAAAATGGGGGAAGTCAGAGGGCTTGGAGGGGGAAGTGAGTGGGGGCATAGGAGGGAAGTGAGTGTTGGCATGGGTGGGAAAATGAATGTGGGTCTTGTGGTGGAAGTGAAGTGGGCCCTATGTGGGGAAAGTGAATGTGGGCATGGGTGTGGAAGTGAGTGTTGGCTTTGGGTGTGGAAGTGGGGGGGGCATGGGTGTTGAAGTAAACGGGGCAGGGGGAGTGAAGTGAGTGTGTGCAGGGGTTTGTGGAAAGTGACTCTGGGAAATGTATATGGAAAGTGAGTGTGGGAAATGGGTTTTGAAATGAGTGTGGGCTTTTGGGGTGGGAAGGGGAATCTGGGCATTTTTTGGGGAAAGGAGTGGGGGCCCATGGGGGGGGGGAAAGCGACTGGGGGGCATGGACGTGGAAATGAGTGGGGCATGGATGGGGAAAGTGGGTGTGGGCATGGATTTTGGAGGGGGAGTGGGGGCCCGGGTGAGGAATAGTTGGGCAGGGGTTTTTGGAAAATTTTAGTGGGGCAGGGGGTGTGAAAATGAGTGTGGGCAGGGGAGGGGAAAGGGTGAGTAAAACTTGGGTGTTAAAGTTTTGGGGCATGGCGAAGAAGTGACTCTGGGCATGAATGTGGAAGTGGGTTTTGGGCAGGGATGGGGAAAGTGGGGGCATGGATGTGGAAGTGAGTGTGGGCTTTTGATGTGGAAGTATGGGGGCATGGATGGGGAAAGGGTGATTGGGGGGCATGGTGGGGGGAAGCCCATGTGGGAAAGGGAAATTTTGGAAAGTGAGTGTGGGATAGGAGTGGAATTTGGTGTTGGCAGGGTGGGGGAAATGAATGTGGTATGTGTGGGGAAAAGTAAATTGTAGGCATGTGTGTGGAAGGGGAATGTGGGGGTTTTGTTTGGGAATTTGAATGAGCAGGGTGGGGAAAGTGGGGTTTTGGGCCATGGGTGTGGAAGTGAGTGTGGGCATGGTGTTTAAAGGTGATGGGCATGGGAGTGAAGGGTTTTGTGCATGGGTGTGGAAGTGCCCTCTGGGCCCCATGAAAATGTGGAAGTGAGTTTTGGGGCATGGGGTTGAAATGAGTGGGGGGGCTTTGGGTGGGAAGTGACTCTGGGCATGGTTTAGGGAAAGTGAGTGGGGGCCCATGGGTGGGGGGAAAAGCGACTGTGGGCAGGGACGTGGAAATGGTGGGGGCAGGATGGGAAGTGAGTGTGGGCATGGATGTGGGGGTTTGAGTGTGGGCACTGATGTAAAAATGAGTGGGGGGGCCGGGTGGGGGAAATTTTAGTGTGGGCAGGGGTTGTGGAAATGATTTGGGGCAGGGGTTTGTGGAAATTGTGGGGGGCAGGGGTGTGGAAAATGAGTTTTGGGATGGGTGTGGAAATTAGGGTGGGATGGTTGTGGAAGTGAGTGTGGGCTTTGATGGGGAAAGGGTAAATGGGGGCTTGGATGTGGAAGTGAGTGTGGGATGGATGTGGAAGTAAACTGGGGGCATGGAT
The DNA here is from genome assembly GCF_026875155.1 of Cherax quadricarinatus. Taxonomy (NCBI): domain Eukaryota; kingdom Metazoa; phylum Arthropoda; class Malacostraca; order Decapoda; family Parastacidae; genus Cherax; species Cherax quadricarinatus. Next base: position 33,902,191 of record NC_069451.1, on the reverse strand, counting down.
GGGGGAAGTGAGTGTGGGCATAGGGTGGAAGTGGTGTTGGTTTGGGTTTGTGGAAATGAATGTGGTCATGGGTGTGGAAGGAATGTGGCAGTGTGTGGAAGTAAATGTAGGAAATTGTGGGGAAAGTAAAATTGTGGGGAAATTGGGTGGGGAAAGTAAAGTTTTGGGCATGGGTGGGGGAAGTGAGTGGGGGCATGGGGGGTTGAAGTGACGGGGCAGGGGCTGGTGAGGGTGTGCATGGGTTTTTAAAAGTGACTCGGGGCTTTGATGTGGAAGTGAGTGGGGGAAATGGGTTTTTGAATGAGTGGGGGAAATGGGTGGGGAAAAAGGGGATTTGGGGGCATGGATAGGGAAGTGAGGGGGGGGCATGGGTGTGAAAGCGATTTGGGGAAATGGCCGGGGAAAATTGGTGCGGGCCCATGGATGTGGGGTGAGTGTGGGCATGGATGTGGAGGTGAGTGGGGCCCACGATGTGGAAATGAGGGTGGGCATGGGGTGTGGAAATTAGTTTTGGGCAGGGGGTGGGGAAATGAGTGGGGGCAGGGGAGTGGAAGTGAGGGGAACTTGGGTGTTGAAGTGTGTGCTTTGGCGTAAAAGTGCTCTGGGCTTTAAAATGGGGAAAAGTGATTTTGGGGGAATGGTGTGGAAATTTTGGGGGCCCTTGGATTTTGGAAAAGTGAGTGTGGGAATTGTTTGGGGGAAGTCACTGGGGGCCATGGATGTGGAAGCAAAGTTTTGGGCATGGATGGGGAAAAGGTCTCTGTGGGCATGACTGTTTTTAAAAATTTCTTCCTGGCCTGCTAGTTACTCGCAAAATAATTAGTGATACCAGTGAATAGCGAATACAGTGTTGTAGTAGCAACTAACCGTATTATAATGGTATTTTGTGGGGGAATTTGACTTTCATTGTTTCTTTTTCTTAAAATTTTTACGGGGGCGTTACGGGGGAATTTTCTTTTAAAACCCGTAGTTACCAGCGGTCGCCAAATAACCCAACGAGAAGCAAATTTTTACTACCGAAAAAGCGTCCTTCCTCCAAAAATTTGCCCCAGTAAATATAGTGATAATATAGCTTTTTTGTGGTGGAGCGGAAAAAAAAAAATAAAAAAAGCCAGTACACCGATTGATAAACAAGAGTGCTGTGTTATTGTGGGAGCTGCCATATATCACCGGCTCTTCAACACGCAAGAAACTTTTGTATCAGTAAAATCACATATTACTGGGGTTTTAGATAATTTCCAGTAGCCCTCATGTGTTAGCTCAATCACCGACCAGTATGTTTTAAATAAGTGACCCACTGATCAGAGCAGATCGACTGGTCGAACCCTTGACTGGTCCGAAACCCTTGACTGGTCCGAACCCTTGACTGGTCCGAACCCGGGACTGGTTTCAACAGTTTCGTTGGACAATAAAGCAGACTGTAAACGGATGGGTTTGTAGGCGCCCTTATAAACACAAACATTAAAAATCAGGAACGTGACGGTAAGCTGTCCAATATACAAATGAGTTAGAAACAAAAATACAAATAGCTAGAGCTTCATTTAAGGTTATTAATTAATATTCAAGAGGTTGCTAGTTAGAATTGCAGTAAATCAACCATTCAAATCATTATGAAGCTGTGTGTAGTCTGTGGTCAGTCAAACAAACGGGCTTCCACATGGATAAATTGTCATTTTTGTGGAAATTGGTGTCACGCTCCTTGTGCAGATATCCCAGAACTAGCTACAAGCAGTATTAAACAGAGAAGTGTTTTTGGGTATGCCCAAATGAGGAAAATCTGTGGACTAAATCACAAGGGTATTAAAAGAGGATACATCAAAGCTGCTTCCATAGAAAACCTGGAAGCTTTCTACAACAGATGGGAACATAAAAAGTCTGGGCTGAATGGTACTGCCTTTTGATACTGGCCATGTAGTCACAAACTGTAAGGCTGGAGGTGATGTCCTGGTAGTCAGTAAATGTGGGGCTGATAGTGCTGTCCTGGGAGACAGTAATGGTGAAGCTGGAGGTGCTGTCCTGGGAGACAGAAATGGTGAAGCTGGAGATACTGTCCTGGGAGACAGTAATGGTGAAGCTGGAGATTTTGTCCAGGTAGTCGGGAATTATACGCAGGAAGGAATACATTTAAATGCCCTCATAGAGGACAGGAGCCATAGTAGGGAAACAAGTGTAGTCAAAGATAAGATAAAACCAATATTGCAAACTAGAAATACCGCAGGAAATAGCAAACAAGAGGACTCCAATAGCAATAGTGAGGATAAATTACCAAAAACAACTGGTGGGAGCTCCATTGTTGGTGCTAGGGAGGATAGGAGTAAGACAGGGAAACATGCACCAACAGGGAATACAGTCACAGAAACCCAAGGCAAACGGAAACCAAGCCTGTTCACATACTATGCACTTGGTATCTGCTGGCATGGGAAATCTGGAAAAAACAGATGGGACATGCAACTATGACCACCTAGAAAATGTCATGCCCATATGACAACAGGAAAATGCAAACTCCCTTCCTGTAAGCTTTTTCACCTGAAATGTGTACCTCTTCAGTACAGGAAAGACTGTGCTATAACTTAAATTGCCAGGCATACCATCTAAAGGGGACAAAAAGATACAAAACATCCAGGCCATGGGAAAAACCTGGGTAGCCACAGCCACTCAAGAGGGAAAAGGTTTTTTAGTGCCAGGAAGGAAAAAAAAAACTGGCAGGAAATGGCAGAAATCGTACACCAAATCCAGTCATTCTGGGAGTGGAACCACAGTCGATGGCCTCCACTCCAAACCAACAGATTACAGATACTAATGCCGGAAAAAAAAATCCCCCCCCAGTACCAACAATACCACCAGTCCGATAACATTCTTCTTTGCAAATATACAGGGTCTAAAGCCAGCAACAAACAACAAAATACCTTTCATCCGTGGACTGCTTGCAGAGGCAAAGGCAATGTTCGCGGCTTTCACTGGACCCACTATAAAGGATCACTTGGACAACGAAATATGGATCCCAGGTTACAACCTATACAGATGTGACAGAGTGAACAGGCAAAAGGGGGGGGGGGTTGGCCTGTACATTGCAGAGTCACTTGTTTGCACAGAACTGCTTAATGCCTCAAATGACGTAGTGGAAGTTTTAGCAGTAAGGTCGAGAACCAAAACCTAGTCATTGTGGTAGTCTACAAGCCTCGGATGCAACATCCCAGCAATTCCAGGAACAGCTGTTAAAAAATTGACCACTGTCTGGAAAATCTTCCAGCTCCTGCACCCAACATCTTGCTCCTGGGGGATTTCAACTTAAGGCACCTAAATGGAGGAATATAGCAATAATATTGTTGCAGTAATAACACCAGGAGGCAGCTCTGATGAAAACTCTACACTCACACGAGCTTTTAAATCTCTGCACAAAATTCAATTTAAACCAGCAATATATAGAGCCTACTAGACTGGAGAATACACTAGACCTCATCTTCACTAACAATGATGATCTGATAAGAAATATCACCATATCAAAAACAATATACTCAGATCACAACATAATTGAGGTTCAGACATGTATGCGTGGAGCCCATGACCGACAAAATGAGATAGTCACGAGGGAGCATTCACCAAATTCAACTTCAATAACAAAAACATAAAGTGGGACCAAGTAAACCAAGTTCTAACCGATATAAGCTGGGAAGATATACTAAGCAACACAGACCCAAACTTATGCCTAGAACAGATTAACTCGGTGGCACTCGATGTATGCACAAGGCTTATTCCTCTAAGAAAAAGGAGGAGTAGATGTAAAATAGAAAGAGACAGGCGCTCCTTTACAGGCGATGGAAAAGAATAACAGAGCGGCTAAAGAGGTCAATATATCTGAAATGCGCAGGGAGACATGGTCAGAGAAATAGCAAGCATCGAACTTAAGCTAAAAGAATCCTTTAGGAGTCAGGAATCGCTGGGAGAAACTAAAGCCATAAATGAAATCGAAAGAAACCAAAGTATTTTTCTCCTATGCCAAATCAAAATCGAGAACAACGTCCAGTATTGGGCCCTACTTAAACAAGATGGGTCCTACACAGATGACAACAAGGAAATGAGTGAGCTACTCAATCCCAATATTGACTCAGTTTTAGCAAGCCGCTAACCAGACTGAGAGTCGAAGATCAAAATGAATTTTTTTGAGAGAGCCAAAAATTTGATTAACCAAGCCTATCCGATGTTATAGACGCCAAATGACTTCGAACAGGCGTAAAGGACTGCCCATGCATTTGCCCAGGGCCAGACTCTGGAACTCTGTGTTACAAGAACGCAAAAAAGCCCCTATCACGACCCTTTTCCACCCTATGGGAGGGAGATGGCAGGGGGGTGTCCCTCGTTACAAAAAACAAAAAGACATGCCCCCCTCCCCAAGGGGGCAGTAAAACAACAGCAAGGAAATACAGACAATGCACTAAAAAATCCCCTATCATAAAAAACTTTGAAAAGGGGCTAAAAAGCAAGTCACCCCCCATTAGAAACCCATCAGTTACCAACCCGGGCAAAAATGGGTTTAGAAAGGTCGCTTGTCTGTCTCAACTATGGATCACTCGACAAGGTCCTAAATGCATAGAAGACAAAAAGAATGCAGATGTAATTTACAGACTTTGCAAAAAACCTTCGACAAGTGTGACCATGGCGTAAAAAGCGCACAAAATGCGCGCTAAGGAAAAACGGAAAAGTCGGTCGAGGATCTTTTAAAATTTCCCCACTAAAAGAAAACAGAGAGTAGTCGCAACGATAAAATCCGAGGCAGTACGGTGAAAAAACTCTGTTCCACAAGGGACAGTACTGCTCCCTCTTCTTCCTATCCTCATATCCGACATAGACAAGGATTCAGCCCCAGCACCGTGTCTTCCTTTGAGAGACCCCGATTTGCATATAGTGTCTTCATTGCAGAAATGCAAGGGTCCAGGCGGACTCAACCAAAACTTTCAGTGGGCTGCGAAAAAAAATTGAAGTTCAACGATGGAAATTTCAATTTCTCAGTATGGTAAACATGAGGAAATTAAATTTCATCAGAGTACAAAACAAATTCTGGCACAAAAAAGAGCAAAAACCAAAGTCAAAAACCTGGGGTGATTATGTCGGAGGATCTCACCTTCGAGGACCATAACATTTTATCAATCGCATCTGCTAGAAAAATGACAGGATGGATAATGAGAACCTTCAAAACTAGGGAGGCCAAGCCCATGATGACACTCTTCAGGTCACTTGTTCTATCTAGGCTGGAATATTGCTGCACTCTAACAGCACCTTTCAAGGCAGGTGAAATTGCCGACTAGAAAATGTACAGAGAACTTTCACGGCACGCATAACGGAGATAAAACACCTCAATTACTGGGAGCGCTTGAGGTTTCTAAACCTGTATTCCCTGGAACGCAGGAGGAGAGATACATGATTATATACACCTGGAAAATCTAGAGGGACTAGTACCGAACTTGCACACGAAAATCACTCACTACGAAAGCAAAAGACTTGGCAGGACGATGCAGCATCCCCCAATGAAAAGCAGGGGTGTCACTAGCACGTTAAGAGACTATACAATAAGTGTCAGGGGCCCGAGACTGTTCAACTGCCTCCCAGCACACATAAGGGGGATTACCAACAGACCCCTGGCAGTCTTCAAGCTGGCACTGGACAAGCACCTAAAGTCCGTTCCGGATCAGCCGGGCTGTGGCTCGTACGTTGGTTTGCGTGCAGCCAGCAGCAACAGCCTGGTTGATCAGGCGCTGATCCACCAGGAGGCCTGGTCACAGAGCGGGCCGCGGGGGCGTTGACCCCCGAAACTCTCTCCAGGTAAACTCCAGGTATAGGAGTGGAAGTGAGTGTTGGCATGGGAGTGGAAATGAATGTGGTCATGTGTGTGGAAGTGAATGTAGGCATGTGTGTGGAAGTGAATGTAGGCATGTGTGTGGAAGTGAATGTAGGCATGGGTGTGGAAGTGAGTGTTGGCATGGGTGTGGAAGTGAGTGTGGGCATGGGTGTTGAAGTGACTGGGCATGGGAGCTGAAGTGAGTGTGTGCATGGGTGTGGAAGTGACTCTGGGCATGTATGTGGAAGTGAGTGTGGGCATGGGTGTTGAAATGAGTGTGGGCATGGGTGTGGAAGTGACTCTGGGCATGGATATGGAAGTGAGTGTGGGCATGGGTGTGAAAGCGACTGTGGGCATGGACGTGGAAATGAGTGCGGGCATGGATGTGGAAGTGAGTGTGGGCATGGATGTGGAGGTGAGTGTGGGCACTGATGTGGAAATGAGTGTGGGCATGGGTGTGGAAATTAGTGTGGGCATGGGTGTGGAAATGAGTGTAGGCATGGGAGTGGAAGTGAGTGAACTTGGGTGTTGAAGTGTGTGCATGGCGTAGAAGTGACTCTGGGCATGAATGTGGAAGTGAGTGTGGGCATGGATGTGGAAGTGTGGGCATGGATGTGGAACCATACCCCCGGCCGGGATTGAACCCGCGACCATAGAGGCTCAAAATTCCAGCCCGTCGCGTTAGCCACTAGACCAGCTAGCCACAATAAGATTCATCCAACTAGGTATATTTCTACACCATAGGAAGGTTAGCACAGGCACCACTGTGACCACAAATGCAAGTTTTTACAGACGAATCTCCAGCTAGCGTGGCCGTGACGAACTCTAGCTCAAGTCCCTTCACTGCCGTCAACATGACTCAAGAAATCGTAATGACACGATTGCAAATAAACCATACCCCCGGCCGGGATTGAACCCGCGGTTCACAGTGGAGGGACTTGAGCTAGAGTTCGTCACGGCCACGCTAGCTGGAGATTCGTCTGTAAAAACTTGCATTTGTGGTCACAGAGGTGCCTGTGCTAACTTTCCTATGGTGTAGAAATATACCTAGTTGGATGAATCTTATTGTGGCTAGCTGGTCTAGTGGCTAACGCGACGGGCTGGAGTTTTGAGACTCTATGACCGCGGGTTCAATCCCGGCCGGGGGTATGGTTTATTTGCAATCGTGTCATTACGATTTCTTGAGTCATGGATGTGGAAGTGAGTGTGGGCATGGATGTGGAAGTCACTGTGGGCATGGATATGGAAGTCACTGTGGGCATGGATGTGGAAGTGAGTGTGGGCATGGATTTGGAAGTGAGTGTGGGCAAGGATGTGGAAGCAAGTGTGGGCATGGATGTGGAAGTGAGTGTTAGCATGGGCGTGAAAGTTAATGTGGGCATGGATTTGGAAGTGAGTGTGGGCATGGGATATACAGCAAACTCACAAAATTTACCTTCAGGCATGAATCCGCATAAAAAGCATGCGACTCCACAGAGAAAATAGGCGATTAAAAGCGTTCCCTTTTTTCCGCCCCAGTCTGGGGAAATAACACAATTAACACCTACGTGCTTCACACCTGTGGGGTTTAAACATAACTCCTACACCTCTCACACACTTGGAATTACGTAACAAAAACATCTAAAACATGTTTTGGGGTTATAAAAATAAAACCTTCACAACTTCACCACTTGTTGAAATGACGTAAAAACCCAACTCGACTCCCACACTATGTGGTCAACAAAAAACCTACACGGTCTCACACACTCTTTTGTATGACGTAACAACCCACCGACTCTAAATACTGTGGGGTTTTAACTAAACACCTACAGACCTCAAAACCTGTGTAAAATAACAGTAAAACCCTGCACAACTCTCCAGTTTTGTGGGGAAATGACGTAACAATTACACGCTCAAACACTCTGTGTTATAACAGCGAAATCTCACGACTCGCCCAACTGAGGGTTTTATAACAATAATAACCAAAAACAACTACACCCCTGTGGGGTATAATAGAAAACCCCAGAAAGACTCTAAAACAGTGGTGATATAACAGTAACCCCCACAGACTCTCACACACGTGGGGTTTAAAAACAATAACAACCTAAAAATCACACACACGTGTGGTATAACAGTGAAACCCTAAAAAACCTCCACTTTTTTGGTAAACGTAAAAACCCCAAAAAAGACTCTCAAGACTGGGTATGACGTAACCTACAAAAATACACACTGTGGTTTAACGTAAAAACCCTACAAAACTCGCACACACTGGTGGTATAAAAGTACAACCTAAAATACACACACGGGGGTAAAACTAACCTACACGATCACACAAAGTTGGTGAATAGTAACAACCTAACAATCAACACACTGGTGGTATAACAGAAACAACCTACACAACCACATCACTGTGTGGTAAAAGAGTATAAACCCAACACGACTTTTTCAAAAAACGTGTGTATAACGTAAAAACTATAAAATCACACACCTGTGTGATTAACAGTAACAAACCTACCAACTCACAACACTGTGTGATTAACAGTCCCAACCTACACGACTCTCCACACGGTTGGTATAATGTAACACCTACAAGACTCCAACACTGGTGGTAATACAGTAAAAACCAACACGACTTTCCCCAACTGTGGGTATACCAAAAACAACCTCACGACTCTCACACACTGTGTGGTTAAGGACAACCTACACACTTCAAACACAATGTGGTATAACTTTTTTCCACCACTGTGTGGTCAACGCAAAAAAAACACGATCCTAAACCCTGTGGGGAATACAGTAAAATTCAAACAAAAATCAGACACCTTGTGTATAACCGTAAAAAGCTGCACGATTTCCCAAAAACACCATGTGGTAAAAAAGAAAACCCAACACGCCCCTGAACACTGTGGGTAAAACTTAAAAACCAAACAACTCACAAAACCTGTGTGATGTAACAGTAAAAACCAAAAAACCTCACACACACTGGTATATAACGAAAAACCCTTACAACTACGCACCTGTGATAAACTAACAACCTATAAACCACGCACACTGGATATAACAGTAACAACCTTACAATCACGCACATGTGTGATTAACATTAACAACCTACATGACTCTCAACCTGTGTTTGTATAACGACTATTAACTCACACACACTGAGTTTAAAACTTAGCATCCTTCAAAACTTTACTACCATGGGGAAAAAACAGTAAAAAGCAAAAGACTCTCCACACTGTGGGTATAACAGTTAAAAGCAACAGACTCTCGCCCATGGTGGTAAACAGTAAAAAACCTTCACACTCACACACACTGTGTGGTAAAAACACTAACAACCTACAACTTCAACACTGGGGTTGGAAACGAAAAGACTATTAAACTCACACCATGTGGGGGTAATTCATTTATTTATTTTTTCTTTTTTAAATTTTGAACGGATACGAGAAGAACAAAAGAATACTTAAGTGCAGACCCAAACCCCCTTGTTGCGAACATATGGGCAGGTTTAAAAAATTAACTAAAAAATAACTAAGCAATGATGTGTTCAGGGGAAAAAAAACATTATTGTAAACAGATAACAATTAAGTTAAGTAACAATTAGTTTGAGTTTTACAAAGACAGATCATATGGTTGCTGCTTGCGTCATTCGTAGAAGGACTTTCTTTTGGGGTAATGTAATTAATAATAACAAAGTTTGTTTGGGTCTCGGTTACACATTTTTGTGAAAAATTTTTCACTTTTCCCCCAAAACTCAAATAACAAATAGTGTGTTCTTACTATACTTGTGAAATCCCTTGAACCATCCCTCACTGGGAGTAAATACCTAAAATATATTCCTATATGATATTAATAGCGAAAATTTATGCTATAAGGCAATTCCTCTCAGATTTTTTAATCTTAGTGACTTATTTTGTGTTTAATTAGGGATATTTTAATCATTAAAGTCAAGGCCCCCAAATATCTTTTTTTCGATTCCACATGTTTGGTAAACAGACCAACCTACACACTCTCACAAACTGTGTGGTTAACAGTACCAACCTACACGACTCTCACCAATGTGTGGTTAACGTACCAAACCACAGACTTCACAAACTGTGTGGTATAACAGTACCACCTACACGACTCCAAAACTGTGTGTATAACAGTAAAACCCACAGACTCTCAAAAAGTGTGGATAAACAGTACCAACCTACACGACTTCCCCACACTGTGTGGTATAAAAATACCAACCTTTAACCTTTACAAACTGTTTTGGTTTCGACCAAACCCACACGACTCTCACCACTGTGTGGTATAACAGTACCCAAACCCACCGACTCTACACACTGTGTGGTATAACAGTACCCAACCCCACCGCCTCCCCCCAGTGTGGTTAACAGTCCAACCTACACACTCCACAAACTGGTGGTATAACAGACCAACCTACACGACTCTCACAACTCTGTGGGTTTAAAAGTACCAACTACACGACTCTCAACACTGTTTGGTTACAGTACCAAAAATACACGCTTCCACACTGGTGGTATAACAATACCAAAACCCACACGACTCTCACAATTGGAGGTATAAAAGTCCAACCTCCCGACTCTCACACACTGTGTGGTTTACAGTAACAACCTACACGGCTCTTCACACCTTTTGGTATAACGTAACAACTCACGACTTCACACACTGTTGGTATAACAGTAACAAACCCTTTCCCCTCTCACAACTGTGTGGTAAACAGTAACAACCCAACGACTCTCCCCACTGGTGGTTAACAGTAATAACCCACACGGCTCTCACACCTGTGTGGGATAACGTAACAAACTACACATCTCAACACTGTGTCGTAAACTTAAAAAAATACAGACTGTCCCAAAAACCCCCTTTGGTTAACCTAAAACCTACACGATCTCACCACGTATGGATAACAGTACCAACCTACACGACTTCACAAATGTTGAATTTAAAAGTAAAACCCACACGCTCTCACACAATGTGTGGTAACATAAATTCCCCCACTCCACCACTGTGTGGTATAACAGTAACATACACGACTCTACACACACGGGTTACCATAACATCCTACACGACTCTCACACACTGTGTGTATAACAGTAAAACCTACACGACCTCACACCTGTTTGGTTCAACAGTACCAACACAGGATTTCACACACTGTGTGGAATAATTTACAAAACCCACACAACTCTCCCCAAGTGGGTATAAAAAGTAACAACTACACGACTTCGACATGTGTGGTTAAAGTAAAAAATCTACATCTTTCAAAAGTGTGGTAAACAGTAACAACTACACGCTTCACACACTGTGTTATAACAAAAAAAAACGTATACAATTTAAACACACTGTGTGGTATAAAAATAACAACCTACCGACCCACACACTGTGTTGTTGACATAACAACGAACACCTCTCCAAAAACTATGTGGTACACAGGAAACAACCTACACAGTCTCACCAGTCATGATTTTATCCATGTTAAATAAGTAACCCTTCTTACAGGATTCATTACCCCTTTTTCTTGTGAGTTCATTACCCCTTTTTACCATTTTAGCTATCAAAAAATTTGGGGGCCCGCCGGACCAATTACGCTCCTGGGTAATCTGTAAAAATTTTTTGTAAATTTGCATGTTGGGATAGCCTTATGGTTTTTCATTACCTTTGTAAAAATTTTTAGTTCATTAAAATTTGTAAAAGTGATTTATTACATTTGTAAATTGGAGTTCATTTCCTATTAACGCCACTATCAAAAATTTTGGGTCCAGACCCTGGGAAAATTTTTACCTCGGTAATATTTTGACTACCGCCCCAAAAGGGTTGGTATTGGTGGCATAATAAACTATTTAAATAACAACTCTTTCCAAAATCTGTTGTATGACGTTACACCCACCGACCTACACACTGTGTGGTATAACAGTAAAACCTACACAATCACAACACTCTGGGTAAAATTTGTAACAAAAAAAACGCTCCCACACACTGTTGGTATAATAGTAAAACCTACAAAATTACACACTGTGTGGTATACAGTAACAACCCAAAACGCACCTCACACATTGTGTGTTTTAAAAGTAACAACCTACACGGGCCTCACACATGAGGTATAACAGTACCCAAACCCACAGGTTTCCACATGATGGTATAAAGTAAAACCCACACGACTCTCACACACTGTGTGGTTTAACAAAAACAACCTATACAATCATACAACTGTGTGGTTAACATTAACAACCCACACAACTCTCACCACTGTTTGTATGCATAACAAACCCAAACGACTCTCCATACATGTGGTACAAGGTAACAACCTACCCGGTTTTACACATGATCATGATTTATCCATGTTTTAAAATAAATAACCATTCTTACGGATTCTTACCTTTGTAAATTGTGAGTTCATTACCTTTGTACCTGTTCAGCTATCAAAATTTGGTGGCCCGTCCCTGGACCTTACGTACCTGTGTAAAACTTAAATACCTTTGTAATTTGTCTGATTGTGATAACTTCCCGGATTCTTACCTTGTAAAAAGTTGTTCATTTTAAATTTGTCAATATTTAGTTCATTTAATTTTTAAATTGTGATTCATTACCTCTGTAACTTGCTCCTACAACTTTGGGGTCCAACCCCGGACCAATTAGTACCTCGGTAATCTTTTTATATTGCCAAAAAGGGTGGTTTGGGTGCATAATAACAAATTAAAATAACTCTAAAAACCCTTTTGTTGCAGTAAAACACCTACCGACTTCACACAATTGTGGTATAACGTAACAAACCCCAAAAAACTCCACACCTTGTGGTATAATTGTAACAAAACCAAAAACTCCCACAACTGTGTGGTATAATGTAACAACCTACCCCATCTCACACACTGTGTTTATAACAGAAAAACCTACACGGGCCCCACACATGTGTGGATAATATGCAACCCACAAGACTCTCACACATGTGGGTATAACAGTGACAAAATGCACGACTCTCAAAAACCCTTGGGTATAACTGTTAAACCAACCTGGTGGGAAACGTAACAACCAACAGATCCTAATCCCTGTTTTTGGGATAAAGAAAAAATTTAACCCCAAATCACACACACTGGTGTTTAAACCGTAACAACCTGCACGACTCCCCAAACACATGTGGTATAAAGAAATAGCCAACACGACTCGAAAATGTGTGGTTTTTAAACAGTAACAACCTATTCAAAATCACCATACTGTGTGTGTAACGTAACAACCGCACAACTCACAACACTGTGTGGAAAAACATTAACAAACCCATACAACTCACGCACATGTGTATAACAGTAACAACCTGACAAAATCACGCCCTGTGTATAAAAGTAAAACCTATCATATGCCATGTGTGTTAAACCCAACAACCTGCACGATCCCCCAAAAACATGTGGTATAACAGAAATAGCCAACACGACTCCTGAACACTGTGTGGTATAAAGTAACGCATATTCAACTCACACCATGATGTTATAACTTAGATCCCTTTACAATCTTACACCATGGGTATAACAGTAAAAAGCGACACGACTTACCACTGTGGGTTTAAAATTAAAAGAACCGCTCTCAAACACTGTGTGGTATAACCCTAACAAACCCCACAAGACTCCCAAACAACCGTGGTAAACAGTAACAAACCCACACGATTCTACAGACGTGGTTTTTCAGTAACAATCTACACACCTCACACACTGGGGGTTTTAACAGTAAAAACCTACAAACTCGCACACCTGTGTGGTTTTAACAGTAACAAACCTGTCAAACCAAAACACACTGTGTGGTATAACGTAACCTAAAGATCACACAAAATGGTGGTGTAATAGTAAAAACCTACACAACTCACACTGTGTGGTATAACAGGAACAACCTTCACAACTCACCCACACTGTGTGGTATAAGTGTATCAACCAACACGACTCTCAAACACTGTGTGGTATAACAGTAACAACCTATACAACTCACACACACTGTGTGATGTAACAGTAACAACATGCACAACTCACACACACTGTGTGTAATAGGATTAACAACCTATACAACTCACACACACTGTGTGATATAACAGTAACAACCTATACAACTCACGCACACTGTGTGATATAACAGTAACATCCTATACAACTCACGCACACTGTGTGATATAACAGTAACAACCTATACAACTCACGCACACTGTGTGATATAACAGTAACAACCTACACGACTCTCAAACACTGTGTGGTATAACAGTAACGACATATTCAATTCACACACACTGTGTGTTATAACATTAACATCCTTCGCAACTCTTACACACCATGGTGTATAACAGTAAAAAGCGACACGACTCTCACACACTGTGTGGTATAACAGATAAAAGCGACACGGTTCTCAAACACTGTGTGGTATAACAGTAACAACCTACACAACTCACACACACTGTGTAGTATAACACTAACAACCTGCACGACTCTCAAACACTGTGTGGTATAACAGTAACGACATATTCAACTCACACACACTCTGTGGTATATTTAATTATTTATTTTATTTATTTATTAATTTGAACATGATACAGAGAAGTACAAAAGAATACAGTTAAGTGCAGTATGCCAAAGCCCCTTGTATGCAGAGCATTATGGGCAGGCTTAAAATTAACTTAAGATTAACTAAGCAATGATGTGTTCAGTGGTAAAACATTATTGTAAACAGATAACAATTAAGCTTAAGTACCAATTAGTTTGAGAATTACAAAGACAGGTCATATGGTTTGCATGCACTGCTGTACATTCAGTAGAATGGAGTATTCTGTTAGGTAATGTAATTAAAAGATAACAAAGTTTGATTGGGTCTCAGGTTACACATTTATGTGATACAATTTTCCCTTTTCTCCCAAACTACAAACAACAAACTAGTGAATGTTCTTACTATACTACTGTGCAATACCTTGAACCATCCCTCACTAGCTGGTATCAACTACCTCAAATAATATTCCTATAGTGATATTAATAGTTCAAATTTTATGCTATAAGGAAATTCCTACTCATAGATTATTTTCATATCTTAGTGACTATATTGTGTGTGCAGTTAGTTTATATTTCAACTATATTATTGTTCAAGGCCCAAAATTATCTTTTCGCGACTCTCACACACTGTGTGGTATAACAGTACCAACCTACACGACTCTCACACACACTGTGTGGTATAACAGTAACAACCTACACGACTCTCACACACTGTCGGGTATAACAGTAACAACCTACACGACTCTCACACACTGTATGGTATAACAGTACCAACCTACAGGATTCTCACACATTGTGTGGTAAAACAGTTATTACCTACACGACTCTCACACACAGTGTGGTATAACAGTACCGACCTACACGACTCTCACACACTGTGTGGTATAACAGTAACAACCTACACGACTCTCACACATTGTGTGGTATAACAGTACCAACCTACACGAGTCTCATACACTGTGTGGTATAACAGTACCAACCTACACAACTCTCACACACTGTGTTGTATAACAGTAACAACGTACACGACTCTCACACACTCTGTTGTACAACAGTAACAACCTACACGACTCTCACACACTGTGTGGTATAACAGTAACAATCTACACTACTTTCACTCAATGTGTGGTATAACAATGACAACCTACACGACTCTCACACACTGTGTGGTATAACAAAAACAAACTATACAACTCATACACACTGTGTGGTATGACAATAACAACCTACAAGACTCTCACACACTGTGTGGTATAACAGCAACAACCAACACGACTCTCACACACTGTGTCGTATAACAGTACAGCCTGCAAGACTCTCACACACTTTGTAGTATAACAGTGACGACCTACACGACTCTCACACACTGTGTGGTATAACAGATAAAGCCAACACGACTCCTAAACACTGTGTGGTATAACAAAAACAACCTATACAACTCATACACACTGTGTGGTATAACAATAACAACCCACAAGACTCTCACACACTTTGTAGTATAACAGTGACGACCTACACGACTCTCACACACTGTGTGGTATAACAGTAACAACCTACACGACTCTCACACATTGTGTGGTATAACAGTACCAACCTACACGAGTCTCATACACTGTGTGGTATAACAGTACCAACCTACACAACTCTCACACACTGTGTTGTATAACAGTAACAACGTACACGACTCTCACACACTCTGTTGTACAACAGTAACAACCTACACGACTCTCACACACTGTGTGGTATAACAGTAACAATCTACACTACTTTCACTCAATGTGTGGTATAACAATGACAACCTACACGACTCTCACACACTGTGTGGTATAACAAAAACAAACTATACAACTCATACACACTGTGTGGTATGATAATAACAACCTACAAGACTCTCACACACTGTGTGGTATAACAGCAACAACCAACACGACTCTCACACACTGTGTCGTATAACAGTACAGCCTGCAAGACTCTCACACACTTTGTAGTATAACAGTGACGACCTACACGACTCTCACACACTGTGTGGTATAACAGATAAAGCCAACACGACTCCTAAACACTGTGTGGTATAACAAAAACAACCTATACAACTCATACACACTGTGTGGTATAACAATAACAACCCACAAGACTCTCACACACTTTGTAGTATAACAGTGACGACCTACACGACTCTAACTCACTGTGTGGTTTAACAGATAAACCCAACACGACTCCTAAACACTGTGTGGTATAACAATAAAAACTTACACAACTCACACACACTGTGTGGTATAACCGTAACAACGTACACGACTTTCACACACTGTATGGTATAACAGTACCAACGTACAGGATTCTCACACACTGTGTGGTATAACAGTTACAACCTACACAAGTCTCACACACTGTGTTTTATAACAGTAACAACCTACACGACTCTCACACACTGTGTGGTATAACAAAAACAACCTATACAACTCATACACACTGTGTGGTATAACAATAACAACCTACACAACTCTCACACACTGTGTTGTATGACAGTAACAACCAACACGACTCTCACACACTATGTGGTACAACAGTAACAACCTACACAAGTCTCACACATGATCATGATTGTATCCATGTATAAACGTACGTAACCATTCTTACAGCATTCATTACCTTTGTAATTTGTGAGTTCATTACCTTTGTACCTAGTTGAGCTATCAAAACTTTGGGGGCCCAGTCCCTGTACCCATTACATACCTCTGTAATCTGTAAATTCCTTTGTAATTTGTCATGATTGTGACTAGACCTTCCTGGAGTTCATTACCTTTGTAATTTGTGAGTTCATTAACTTTGTAAATTGTGAGTTCATTACATTTGTAAATTGTGAGTTCATTACCTCTGTAACTTGCTCAGCTATCAAAACTTTGGAGTCCAGTCACTGGACCAATTATGTACCTCGGTAATCTTTTGACTATCGCCAAAAGGATTGGTATGGGGTGCATAATAAACATATTAAACTAACTAACTCTCACACACTCTGTTGTATGACAATAACTACCTACACGACTCTCACACACTGTGTGGTATAACAATAATAACCTAAACAACTCACACACACTCTGTGGTATAACAGTAAAAAACAGCAAGACTCTCAAACAGTGTGTGATATAACAGTAACAACCTACACAGCTCTCATACACTCTGTGGAATGACAGTAACAAACTACACGATTCTCACACACTGTGCGGTATAACAGTAACAACCTACACGACTCTCACACACTGTGGTATGACAGTAACAATCTACGCAACTCACACACTGTGTGGTATAACAGTAACTACCTACAATACTCCAAAACAGTCTGCAGTATAACAGAAATAGCCTACACGATTCTCACACACTGTGTGTTATAACAGTAACAACCAACATGACTCCCACACACTGTGTGGTATAATAGTAACAACCTACACGACTCTCATACACTGTGTGGTATAACAGAAAAAAACATACGCGACTCTCACAAACTGTGTGGTATAATAGTAACCTACACGACTCTCACACACTGTGTGGAATAACAGTAACAACCAACAGGACTCTCACACACAGTGTGGTATAACAGTAACAACCTACACGACTCTCACACACTGTGTGGTATAACAGTGAGAACCTACACGACTCTCACACACTGTGTGGTATAACAGTAAAAACCAACACGACTCCTAAACACTGTGTGGTATAACAGTAAAAACTTACACAACTCACACACACTGTGTGGTATAACCGTAACAACCTACACGACCCTCAAACACCATGTGGTACAAGAGTAACAGCCAACACGACTCCTAAACGCTGTGTGGTATAACAGTAAAAACCCACACAACTCACACACACTCTGTGGTATAAGAGTGACAACCTACACGACTCTCACACACTGTGTGGTATAACAGTAACAACCTACAGGACTCTCACACACTGTATGGTATAACATTACCAACCAACACGACTCTCACACATTGTGTGGTAAAACAGTGCAACCTACACGATTCTCACACACTGTGTGGTATAAAAGTAACAACATCCACGACTCTCACACATTGTGTGGTATAACAGTAACAACCTACACGACTCTCACACGCTGTTTGGTATAACAGTAACAATCTACACGACTCTCACACACTGTATTCAATTCAAATTCAAATTCAATTTCAAAGTTTATTCTCTATAAGGATTACAATGTTGAGTTTACAGAAATTTGGTTATTGTTTGGTTTACATGTAGTAGAATTGAGATTACAGAGTGTACCACTAGAACGCTTAGCATGGCTAGGCATTTCGGGCATACTTAGTTTTATTCTTAATTGTAAAATATTACAAAATATTACAAATTATGAGGTAAGTTGGTATTATGGCTAAGTGACTAAATACTAGTTTGTGAGCTTAGCAATGTGAATGCTTTTGTTTTGGCACAAGTATATAGCTAGAGTATTTTGGTCATGTAGGGTATAGTCACTACTACACATAATGAAGTTGATGTTGTCTGTGTGTTGTGCTGGTGTGAACTAAAGTACAACTAGGTATAAACTAGTAATATAAAAATACAAATTAAAAATAGAACAAGACTCTCACTTGTAATTGCACTAAGGTCTAATAATGACTTTTGTGGAGTCTATGTTTTGAGCTAGAGTGAGCTAAAGTACAATAGGTTTAATCTAATAATATAAAAGTACAAATTAAAAATAGCACTAGTCTCTCATAACAGTACCAACCTACAGGATTCTTACAGACTGTGCGGTATAACAGTAACAAATTACACGACTCTCACAAACTGTGTGGTATAATAGTACCAATCTACACGATTCTCACATACTGTGTGGTATAACAGTACCAACCTACACGACTCTCACACACTGTCTGGTACAACAGTAACAACGTACACGACTCTCACACACTGTGTGGTATAACAGTAACAATCTACACTACTTTCACACATTGTGTTGTATATCAGTAACAACCTACACGACTCTCACACACTGTGTTGTATGACAGTAACAACGAACACGACTCTCACACACTATGTGGTACAACAGTAACAACCTACACGAGTCTCACACATGATCATGATTGTATCCATGTATGAACGTAAGTAACCATTCTTACAGGATTCATTACCTTTGTAACTTGTGAGTTCATTACCTTTGTACCTAGTTCAGCTATCAAAACTTTGAGGGCCGAATCCCTGGACCCATTACGCGCCTCTGTAATCTGTAAATACCTTCGTAATTTGTCATGATTGTGACTAGACCTTCCTGGAGATCATTACATTTGTAAATTGTGAGTTCATTACATTTGTAAATTGTGAGTTCATTACCTCTGTAAATTGCTCAGCTATCAAAACTTTGGAGTCCAGTCACTGGACCAATTATGTACCTCGGTAATCTTTTGACTACCGCCAACAGGATGGGTATGGGGTGCATAATAAACATATTAAACTAACTAACTCTCACTCACTCTGTTGTATGACAGTAACTACCTTCACGACTCTCACACACTGTGCGGTATAACAGTAAACACCTAAAAGACTCTCTCACACTCTGTGGAATAACTGTAACAACCTGCAAAACTCTCACAGATTATGTGGAATAACAGTGACAATCTACACGACTCTCACACACTCTGTGATATAACAGCGACAATCTACACGACTCGCACACACTGAGTGGTATAACAATAATAACCTAAACAACTCACACACACTGTGTGGAAAAACAGTAACAACCTACACAGCTCTCATACACTGTGTGGAAGAACAGTAAAAACCTACACGATTCTCACACACTGTATAGTATAACGGTAACATCCTACACGACTCTCACAGACTGTGGTATGACAGTAACAATCTACACAACTCACACACAGTGTGGTATAACAGTAACAACCTACACTACTCTCAAATAGTGTGTAGTACATCAGAAACAACCTACACGATTCTCACACACTGCGTGTTATAACAGTAACAACCAACATGACTCCCACACACTGTGTGGCATAATAGTAACAACCTACACGACTCTCACACACTGTGTGGTATAACAGAAACAAACTACGCGACTCTGACACACTGTGTGGTATAATAGTAACAACCTACACGACACTCACACATTGTGTGGTATAACAGTGACAACCTACACGACTCTCACACACTGTGTGGTATAACAATAACAACCTACACAACTCACACACACTGTGTGGTATAACAGTGACAACCTACACGACACTCACACATTGTGTGGTATAACAGTAACAACCTAAACGACTCTCACAGACTGTGGTATGACAGTAACAATCTACACAACTCACACACTGTGTGTTATAACAGTAACAACCTACACAACTCGCACACACTGTGTGATATAAGAGTAACAACCTACACAACTCACACACACTGTGTGGTATAACAGTAACCTACACGACTCACACATACTGTGTGGTGTAATAGTAACAACCTACACAACTCACACACACTGTGTGGTATAACAGAAACAACCTACACAACTCACACACACTGTGTGGTATAAGAGTATCAACCAACACGACTCTCAAACACTGTGTGGTATAACAGTAACAACCTATACAACTCACACACACTGTGTGATATAACAGTAACAACATACACAACTCACACACACTGTGTGATATAACAGTACCAACCTACACGACTCTCACACACGGTGTGGTATAATAGTAACAACCTACAAGACTCTCACACACTGTGTGGTAATACAGTAACAACCAACACGACTCTCACACACTGTGTGGTATACCAGTAACAACCTACACGACTCACACACTGTGTGGTATAACAGTGACAACCTACACGACTCTCAAACACAATGTGGTATAACTATTATACCACACACTGTGTGGTACAACAGCAACAACCAACACGACTCCTAAACCCTGTGTGGAATAACAGTAAAATTCTACACAACTCAGACACACTGTGTGTATAACCCTAACAAGCTGCACGACTCCCAAACACCATGTGGTATAACAGAAATAGCCAATACGACTCCTGAACACTGTGTGGTATAACAGTAACAACCTATACAACTCACACACACTGTGTGATGTAACAGTAACAACCTACACAACTCACACACACTGTGTGATATAACAGTAACAACCTACACAATTCACACACACTGTGTGATATAACAGTAACAACCTATACAACTCACGCACACTGTGATATAACAGTAACAACCTATACAACTCACGCACACTGTGATATAACAGTAACAACCTATACAACTCACGCACACTGTGTGATATAACATTAACAACCTACATGACTCTCTAACACTGTGTGGTATAACAGTAACGACATATTCAACTCACACACACTGAGTGTTATAACATTAGCATCCTTCACAACTCTTACATACCATGGTGAATAACAGTAAAAAGCGACACGACTCTCACACACTGTGTGGTATAACAGTTAAAAGCAACACGACTCTCAGTCACTGTGTGGTATAACAGTAACAACCTTAACAACTCACACACACTGTGTGGTATAACACTAACAACCTACACGACTCTCAAACACTGTGTGGCATAACAGTAACGACATATTCAACTCACACACACTGTTTGGTATATTCATTTATTTATTTTATTCATTTATTAATTTGAACAGGATACTGAGAAGTACAAAAGAATACAGTTAAGTGCAGCATGCCAAAGCCCCTTGTATGCAGAACATTATGGGCAGGCTTAAAATTAACTAAAGAATAACTAAGCAATGATGTGTTCAGTGGTAAAACATTATTGTAAACAGATAACAATTAAGCTTAAGTAACAATTACTTTGAGTATTACAAAGACAGATCACTTGTTCTATCTAGGCTGGAATATTGCTGCACTCTAACAGCACCTTTCAAGGCAGGTGAAATTGCCGACCTAGAAAATTTACAGAGAACTTTCACGGCGCGCATAACGGAGATAAAACACCTCAATTACTGGGAGCGCTTGAGGTTTCTAAACCTGTATTCCCTGGAACGCAGGAGGGAGAGATACATGATTATATACACCTGGAAAATCCTAGAGGGACTAGTACCGAACTTGCACACGAAAATCAACTCACTACGAAAGCAAAAGACTTGGCAGACGATGCACCATCCCCCAATGAAAAGCAGGGGTGTCAAATAGCACGTTAAGAGACCATACATAAGTGTCAGGGGACCGAGACTGTTCAACTGCCTCCCAGCACACATAAGGGGGATTACCAACAGACCCCGGCAGTCTTCAAGCTGGCACTGGGCAAGCACCTAAAGGCAGTTCCTGATCAGCCGGGCTGTGGCTCGTACGTTGGTTTGCGTGCAGCCAGCAGCAACAGCCTGGTTGATCAGGCGCTGATCCACCCGGAGGCCTGGTCACAGACCGGGCCGCGGGGGCGTTGACCCCCGAAACTCTCTCCCGGTAAACTCCAGGTTTTGGTTGCATGCATTGCTGTACATTCAGTAGAATGGAGTATTCTGTTTAATGTAAATTTAAAAATAAACAAATTTTTTTTGGGGTTTAGGGTTTCAC
>NC_069451.1:33855658-33878797 GCF_026875155.1 Cherax quadricarinatus | reverse complement strand
TCTTAAATGTAATGCACATTCCTCCCTACATTACTAAAATTCTAATAAAATCCTCTCCATACCCATCTCCTTGTATCCACATAAAATAATATTATACTCACAACAAGTAATCTCACTACCCAACTACTGCGACATGTTTCTACACCCTTCATTCTTTTCCAGTGTATCATAACTTTTCACCTCTATAATTTCTTTTATAATATTCACACATTTCCTTTATTTTCAGTAAAATCCCCCATATTTCATTAAATTTTTAATACAACCCTCCCCATACCCCTCTCCTTTCTCACCCACATTTTCTTCACACCACTCACCCGTCTCCCAAACACACTCTTCAGAGCAAACACAAAAATCACATTTCACATCCATAAATGCATCTCATCACCCATCTCAAATCCACTAAAATCACTGTATCCAAGATATTCACAAAATTCTATGGCCACCTAACTCACACAGACAACTCACTTTACTTTGAACACCTTCAAAACACTCTCATACATCATCATTTGAGACTACCTTTTCTCAATATCTCTTAAGAAATATTCTCTCATCGACAACCTTTATCATCTCACTACAGAACAACCCCAAGATTACTTCGAACACACTCATAAATCATTTGAATACTCACATAAACACCTTTGAACATTTCCAAACAACACTGAAGCACTTCCAAAATATCATTTTGAATACTCCCAAATAAGATTTGTCATCTCTAATTCATCTACACTTACACATTTCATTAACTGAAATTACAACTCATCCACCACACTACTTCCTCTGTCTCCAGACTTTACATCATTATCAAAAAAACTAACATACACTTATGACATGAGACATTTTACCAAAACTAACACACCCACACACACACCCCACTTTACTTTGTACAACACCAAAAAACAACATCAATTACCTTTGATTACTCCAAAAACATCATTTGAACACATTCAAAAACATCAACAAACTCCTTTGAATACTCCCAAAACACCACTAAATACTACCAAAACAGCACCGAATACTGCCCAAATGACACTAAAAATCACCAGAAACTAAGATCAACACCACCAACTAACTCCCATTTTATAGAAATCCCCTCAAATCACTATAACCAAGACGATCCCACTCACCTCAGACTATTATATAACATGAGCGCAAAAAAAAAAAAAATACTCATAAATCATTTTGAATACTCACAAAAAACACCTTTAAACATTTCCAAGCATCACCGAAACACTTACAACAGGATCACCACCATCTGAAAACATAACATGCACATACACACACACACAAAAAAAAAAAAAAAAAAAACTAAGTCATCCAACTATCATCAATGACCACTCATTTTTATAAAGATTCACACAAAAAATCACAATCATCAACTCCATACAATATCTAATACACTCCCCTCACTACCACCAACACATACCAGTCACTGGAGGTGACCTCGCCGGTCCTGTG
This sequence comes from Cherax quadricarinatus, assembly GCF_026875155.1. Classification (NCBI taxonomy): domain Eukaryota; kingdom Metazoa; phylum Arthropoda; class Malacostraca; order Decapoda; family Parastacidae; genus Cherax; species Cherax quadricarinatus. Next base: position 33,877,342 of record NC_069451.1, on the reverse strand, counting down.
GGGTGTGACATCGTGTGTTGGTGGTAGTGAGGTGAGTGCGCTCAGATTTAGTCAAATATGATTTTTTGTGTGAATGTGTATAAAAAATAGTGTTTTCTGTGATATTAGTGGTTTTTGAGGTAAGTGAATGTAGTTGTTTGTTGTTGGTGGTTGTCTTAGATTTATGTGTGTACAAGATATGTTTTCACTTGATGGTGATCATGTACTAAGTGTCTGTGTATTAGGTATGTGTTCATGTTTTTTTTTTTTGCGCCCATGGGGAGGGAGTTCTTGGTTATAGTGATTTGAGGGGATTTCTATAAAATGGGTGTTAGTTGGTGATGCTAAACTTAGTTTCTGGTGATTTTGACGGTGTTTTGGTAGTATTCAGTGGTGATTTGGTAGTAATCAGTAGCGTTTTGGGAGTATTCGGAGGTGTTTGATGTTGTTTTTGAAGGTGTTCAAATGATGTGCAGAGTATTTTTGGAAGATGTTCAGTGGTGTTTTGGTGTTGTTCAGAGTTGGTTCAAAGTTAGTCAGTGTTAGTTATGGTAATGTCTCATGTCATAAGTGTATGAGTTAGTTTTTTTATGCTAATGATGTAAAGTCTGGAGAAATGAGGGAGGATTTTGGGTGGGATGAGATGTAATTTCGGTTAATGAAATGTGTGAATGAGAATGTAAATTGGTGGGTGAGTTAGAGAAGACAAAATGTTATGTGATCTTAGTAAAAGTATAGATAGTTTTAGTGATCTTCGTTATGATGTTGTTTTAAGAGAATGTGTACAAAAATGTGTGATCTTAGTGTTGGGGTTATAGAATTTGGTAAACGTCTTGATTGTGGTGATCTTAGATATTGGAGATATAACAGGTTGAAACAAGTAACTTCCTCTCGTTAAGTTAAATGAAGTAAAAGTGGGGTGTGACGTCGCTGATCGCCAAGTAAACACAGGATGGAGTGTGATGTCATGGGAGGTAACCCTATCTGTGCTGGTATGTGTTGGTGGTAGTGAGGGGAGTGTATTAGATATTGTATGGAGTAGGTGATTGTGATTTTTTGTGTGAATGTTTATAAAAATGAGTGGTCATTGATGATAGTTGATGGATGACTTAGTTTTTTTTTTGTGTGTGTGTGTGTGTGCATGTTATGTTTTCAAATGGTGGTGATCCTGTTGTAAGTGTTTCGTTGATGCTTGGAAATGTCCAAAGGTGTTTTTTGAGAGTGTTTTCTGCGATCTTAGTGGTTTTGAGGTGAGTGGTCATTGATGATAGTTGATAGATGTCTTAGTTTTTTTTTTTTTTTTGTCAGTGTGGGTGTACATGTTATGTTTTCAGTTGGTGGTGATCCTGTTGTAAGTGTTTCGGTGATGTTTGGAAATGTTCAAAGGTGTTTTTTGTGAGTATTCAAAATGATTTATGAGTATTTTTTTTTTTTGCGCTCATGTTATATAATAGTCTGAGGTGAGTGGGATCGTCTTGGTTATAGTGATTTGAGGGGATTTCTATAAAATGGGAGTTAGTTGGTGGTGTTGATCTTAGTTTCTGGTGATTTTTAGTGTTATTTGGGCAGTATTCGGTGCTGTTTTGGTAGTATTCAGTGGTGTTTTGGGAGTATTCAAAGGAGTTTGTTGATGTTTTTGAATGTGTTCAGATGATGTTTTGGGAGTAATCAAAGGTAATTGATGTTGTTTTTTGGTGTTGTACAAAGTAAAGTGGGGTGTGTGTGTGGGTGTGTTAGTTTTGGTAAAATGTCTCATGTCATAAGTGTATGTGTTAGTTTTTGTGATAATGATGTAAAGTCTGGAGACAGAGGAAGTAGTGTGGTGGATGAGTTGTAATTTCAGTTAATGAAATGTGTAAGTGTAGATGAATTAGAGATGACAAATCTTATTTGGGAGTATTCAAAATGATATTTTGGAAGTGCTTCAGTATTGTTTGGAAATGTTCAAAGGTGTTTATGTGAGTATTCAAATGATTTATGAGTGTGTTCGAAGTAATCTTGGGGTTGTTCTGTAGTGAGATGATAAAGGTTGTCGATGAGAGAATATTTCTTAAGAGATATTGAGAAAAGGTAGTCTCAAATGATGATATATGAGAGTGTTTTGAAGGTGTTCAAAGTAAAGTGAGTTGTCTGTGTGAGTTAGGTGGTCATAGAATTTTGTGACTATCTTGGATACAGTAATTTTAGTGGATTTGAGATGGGTGATGAGATGCATTTATAGATGTGAAATGTGATTTTTGTGTTTGTTCTGAAGAGGTGTGTTGGGAGACGGGTGAGTGGGTGTGAAGAAAATGTGGGTGAGATGGAGAGGGGTATGGGGAGGGTTGTATTAAAAATTTAATGAAATATAGGGGGATTTTACTGAAAATAAAGGTAATGTGTGAATATTATAAAAAAAATTATAGAAGTGAAAAGTTATGATACATTGGAAAATAATGAAAGGTGTAGAAACATGTCGCAGTAGTTGGGTAGTGAGATTACTTGTTGTGAGTATAATATTATTTTATGTGGATACAAGGAGATGGGTATGGAGAGGATTTTATTAGAATTTTAGTAATGTAGGGAGGAATGTGCATTACATTTTAAGATTCAATAAAAAGAAGGGGAAAAATTGTAAATAAATGGGTAAGTGATGAGGGTTGTGGGTATTGATGTCGAACTAGTGATGCCGAAAAAGTGGTTATAAGTTGTGGGTTGTTGTTGTGACTTTCTCTGATGAAATTAGTTAAAACGAGAAAAAAATTGTGGGTTGTGGGTGTTGTTGTCGAAGTAGAGATACCGAAAAGATGTTATAAGTGGGTTGTTGTTGTTGTGGGGTGATGTGGGTTGTGGGTGTTGTGGGTTGTGGGGTGTTGTGGGTTGTGGGTGATGTTGTCGAACTAGAGATGCTGAAAAGTGGTTATAAGTTGTGGGTTGTTGTTGAGGGTGTTGTGGGGTGTGGGTGATGTGGGTTGTGGGTGTTGTGGGATGTGGGTTGATGTGGGTTGTGGGCGTTGTTGTCGAACTAGAGATACCGAAAAAGAGGTGATTCTGTTGTAAGTGTTCGGTGTGTGTTTGGTTTGTGTTCATGTTTTTTGCGCTCATGTTATATCTTAGTTGGAGGTGAGTATACTCATAGAATTGGTAATCGTCTTGGTTATAGTGATTTGAGAGGATTTGTGTGAAAATGGGTGTTAGTCTGTGATGTTGATCTTAGTTTATGGTGATTTTGGTGGTGGGTTTTTACCGTATTCAGTGGTGTTTTAGTAGTATTCAGTGGTGTATTTGGGGGTACTCAGTGGTGTTGAGACTATTCAAAGGTGTTTTTAAATGTGTTCAAATGATGTGGCAAGAGTATTTATGAAGGAGTTCTGGGAGTATTCAGTGGTGATTTGGTGGTGTTCGAATGATGTTTTTGGAGTATTCAAAGGTAATTGATGGTGTTTTTGGTGTTGTTCAAAGTAAGTGTCTGAGTTAGTTTTTGTGATACTGTTGTAAAAATCTGGTGAATGGAGAGAGGAGTTTTGGGGGATGAGTTGTAATTTAATGAAATATGTAAGTGTAGATAATTAGAGATGTCAATCTTATTTGGGGGTATTCAAAATGTTGTCTTGGAAATGTTTTCGTGTTGTTTGGAAATGTTCAAAGGTGCTTTTGTGAGTATTCAAATGATTTATGAAGTGTTTTGAAGGGTGTTCAAAGTAAAGTGAGGTGTGTGTGTGTGTGTGTGTGTGTGTGTGTGTGTGTTTGTGTTGTGTGTGTGTGTGTGTGTGTGTGTGTGTGTGTGTGTGTGTGTGTGTGTGTGTGTTGTGTGTGTGTGTGTGTGTGTGTGTGTGTGTTGCATATTAACTTCGTAATATGTAAAATTGTGACTAGTGAATTTATCGAAAAGTGGTTATAAGTTGTAAGTGTTGTGGTGACTTTTTCTGATGAAATAGTTAAAACGAAAAAAATGTCTAGACTTTTGTTGTATTTTGTAAAGAAATTGTGGATTGTTGTGGGTATTAACGAAAAAATGTGGAATTATTTGGGTTTTCCTGGGTTAAGAGTTAAAATGTTTTCCCTATGTTGTATATGAAATGTGTAATACTGAGATGGTGACGACGAAGAAGATCCAGAACAAAATGCACAGAATTTCTTCAAGAGAAAAATATGTTGATTTTAGTCAATGAATTGTACCTTTTTTTCAATGATTTTTTTTTTGTTGGATGTATATGAAATGCATTGGATGTATAATAAATAGTGTTATCCTGCATTTTATTATCTGCTCGACAAGATTCAGCCTGTATGTGTGTGTGTGGTCATCACGTGACGTCACTGACATAGGGGGAAGTCGACAAGATTCAGCCTGTGTGTGCGAGGTCGTCGCGTGACGTCACTGACCTGCCGAGTAAACACAGGTGGGGTGACGTCACACTTGTTTAGACCTGTAGTAAGAGAAAGTACCATGACCCATAGGGGGAGTTCATTTGAATGCTTACCCCTAGAGGGAGGAATCCAAAAAACTTGATCCAAGGAGATGGAGTCTTTGTATTATTTGATATCGAGAAATACTTGATCCAAGGAGATGGAGGAGGAATATTGGGGTAGAAGTGGATGGTGGGGGAAATCTTTGTATTATTGATATCGAGAAAAACTTGATCCGAGGAGATCATAAGAAATTCGAAACCCCAGAGGGGATGATCCAAAAAACTTGACCCGAGGAAGTGGAGTCTTTGTATTATTGATATCGAGAAAAACTTGATCCAAGGAGATGGAGGAGAAATACTTGGGGTGGAAGTGGGAGTCCATTTTGAATGCTTACCCCCAGAGGGGAAAATCCAAAAAACTTGATCCGAGGAGATGGAGTCTTTGTATTATTGATATCGAGAAAAACTTGATCTGAGGAGATGGAGATCATAAGAAATTCAAAAAAAATTTCGAAAAAATTTGGGATGGGGGTGAAAGTGGGAGGGGGAACCTCAAAAACTTGATCCGAGGAGATGGAGACCACATGAAAATGAAATTCAAAAAAAAATCGATAAAAATCGGGAAAAAATTCGGGGAGCGGGGGCGATCCGGACGACGCTGCAGAAGGCGTTGCAGAAGGCGCGGGCGGGCGCAAGGGCGCGGGCGGGCGCGAGGGCGCGGGCGAGTGTCCGCGAGGGCGCAGCAGGCGGGCACGCAGTGCACGGCAGGCGGGCGCACGTGGCGTGGGTGGGGGGCGTGGGTGGGGGGCGTGGGTGGGGGGCGTGGGGGGGGTTGAGGGTGAGGTGGTCGAGGGTGAAGTGGTCGAGGGTAAGGTGGTCGAGGGTGAGGTGGTCGAGGGTGAGGTGGTCGAGGGTGAGGTGGTCGAGGGTGTGGTGGTCGAGGGGGAGGTGGTCGAGGGTGAGGTCAAGGTCGCGGGTTGGCGTGGACGGGCTGGCGCTCGGGCGGGCGTGCGGGCGCGGAAGGAGACCGCTCAGGAGGGACCGCTCAGCCGCAGACTTTTCAGGAGGGACCGCTCAGGAATACAGCGCTCAGCCGCATATGGTGCTCAGCCCCATACGGCGCTCAGCCGCTTTCAGCACAACTTATATATATATATATATATATATATATATATATATATATATATATATATATATATTATATATATATTATATATATATATATATTATATATATATATATAATATCAGCTCCTGGCCCCGCCTCTTCACTGAGTGCAATTAGGTCCTCTCTCTCCCTGCTCCATGAGCTTTATCATACCTCATCTTAAAGATATGTATGGTTCCTGCCTCCACTACCTCACTTGCTAGGCAATTCCACTTCCTGACTACTCTGTGACTGAAGAAATACTTCCTAACATCTCTTTAACTCATCTCGGTCTTCAACTTCCAATTGTGACCCCTTGTTTCTGTGTCCCCTCTCTGGAACATCCTGTCTCTTTCCACTTTGTCTATTCCACGCAGTATTTTGTATGTTGTTATCATGTTTCCAATAACCCTCCTGTCCTCCAGTGTCGTCAGGCCGATTTCCCTTAACCTTTCTTCGTAGGACATTCCCCTTAGCTCTGGAACTAGCATTGTCCCAAACCTTTGCACTTTCTCTAATTTCTTGACGTGCTTGATTAAGTGTGGGTTCCAAATAGTTGCTGCATACTCCAGTATGGGCCTGACGCACACGGTGTACAGTGTCTCGAATGATTCCTTACTAAGGTGTCGGAACGCTGTTCTCAGGTTTGCCAGGCGCCCATATGCTGCAGCTCAATTATCTGGTTGATGTGTGCCTCCAGAGATGTGCTCGATGTTATACTCACTCCAAGATCTTTCTCATTGAGCGAAGTTTACAGTCTTTGGCCACCTAACCTATACTCTGTAGTCTTCTTTGCCTTTCCCCGATCTTCATGACTTTCCATTGGCGGGGTTAAATTCAAGAAGCCACTTGCTGGACCAGGTGTCCAGCCTGTACAGGTCTCTTTGAAGTCCTACCTGATTCTCATCTGATTTATTTCTCCTCATTAACTTCACATCATTTGCAAACAGGGACACTAACCCTTCCATCATGTCATTCACATGTACCAGAAATACCACTTGTCCTAGGACCGACCCCTGTGGGACCTCGCTTGTCACAGGTGTCCACTGTGATACCTCATCATGTACCATGACTCGTTGTTGCCTCCCTGTCAGGTATTCTCTGATCCATTGCAGTGCCCTTCCTGTTATATCCGCCTGATCCTCTAGCTTCTGCACTAATCTCCTGTGAGGAACTGTGTCGAAAGCCTTCTTGCAGTGCAAGAAGACGCAATCAACCCACCCCTCTCTCTCAAGTCTTACTCCTCTTAGTTTATCATAAAACTCATGTAGGTTTGTGACACAGGATTTGCCTTCCATAAAACCGTGCTGGTTGGCGCTTATACTCTTGCTTCGTTCCAGGTGCTCCACCACTCTCCTCCTGATAATCTTCTCCATTACTTTGCATACTATGCACGCCAGTGACACTGGTCTATAGTTTAGTACCTCTTGTCTGTCTCCTTTTTTAAATATGGGCACTAAACTATAGACCAGGTGTCCAGCCTGTACAGGTCTCTTTGAAGTCCTTCCTGATTCTCATCTGATTTATTTCTCCTCATTAACTTCACATCATTTGCAAACAGGGACACTAACCCTTCCATCATGTCATTCACATGTACCAGAAATACCACTTGTCCTAGGACCGACCCCTGTGGGACCTCGCTTGTCACAGGTGTCCACTGAGATACCTCATCATGCACCATGACTCGTTGTTGCCTCCCTGTCAGGTATTCTCTGATCCATTGCAGTGCCCTTCCTGTTATATGCGCCTGATCCTCTAGCTTCTGCACTAATCTCCTGTGAGGAACTGTGTCGAAAGCCTTCTTGCAGTGCAAGAAGATGCAATCAACCCACCCCTCTCTCTCAAGTCTTACTTCTCTTAGTTTATCATAAAACTCAAGTAGGTTTGTGACACAGGATTTGCCTTCCATAAATCCGTGCTGGTTGGCGCTTATACTCTTGCTTCGTTCCAGGTGCTCCACCACTCTCCTCCTGATAATCTTCTTCATTACTTTGCATACTATGCACGCCAGTGACACTGGTCTATAGTTTAGTGCCTCTTGTCTGTCTCCTTTTTTAAATATGGGCACTACATTTGCCATCTTCCATACCTCAGGTAGTTGCCCAGTTTCAAGGGATGTGTTGAAGATTGAGGTATCAAGGTCCGTTAGCAGCTTCTTCACCTACTCCTCAGTTGTGTGTATGTCATCTAACACTTGTTGGTATATTCCTTGTTGGTGTCCCTCTCTGTTCTGTCTACCCAGAGGCCTTCCTGTCTTCACTGTAAATACTTCCTTAAAACTCTTGTTGAGCTCCTCACATACCTCTTGATCGCTTCTGGTGAGTTCCCCACCTTCTTTCCTCAGCCTGATCACCTGGTCTTTGACTGTTGTCTTCCTCCTAATGTGGCTATACAGCAGTTTTGGGTCAGACTTGGCTTTCGATGCTATGTCATTTTCTTACTGTCGCTGGGCCTCCCTCCTTATCTGTGCATACTCGTTTCTGGCTCTTCAACTAGTCTCTCTATTTTCCTGGGTCCTTTGCTTCCTGTATCTTTTCCATTCTCTGTTGCACTTAGTTTTTGCCTCCTAAACCTTTGGTAAACCATGGACTCGCTTTGGTCTTCCCATTATTTCTATTGCCCTTGGGAACAAACCTTTCCTCTGCCTCCCTGCATTTTGTTGTTACGTATTCCATCATTTCATTTACTGACTTTCCTGCCAATTCTCTGTCCCACTGAATCTCCTGCAGCAAGTTCCTCATACCTATGTAGTCCCCATTTTTATAGTTTGGCTTTTCCCGTCCAGCTCCTGTTACCCTCTCTACTTGTAATTCTACTACATATTCAAAACACAGAACCATGTGATCACTAGCTCCTAGGGGCCTCTCATATGTGATGTTCTCAATATCTGAACTGCTCAGGGTGAACAGAAGGTCCACTCTCTGGTAGTGTCCTTAACATGTTGATGCATAAGGTTTCCAGTACCACATCCATCATCTTGGCTCTCCATGTTTCGGGACCCCCGTGTGGCTCCAGGTTTTCCCAGTCGATCTCCCAGTGGTTGATATCACCCATAACCAGTAACATTGCTCTGCTCGAGTGAGCTCTTCTTGCCACCTCAGCCAGTGTGCCCACCATTGCTCTGTTGCTCTCATCATATTCCTCTCTTGGCCTCCTGCAGTTCTGTGGTGGATTATACATCACTGCAATGACTACCTTATGTTCTCGAGACTGAAGTGTACCTACTACGTAGTCCCTTCCTTCAATCTTGTCCGTGCTTTCTATTTCCTCAAATCTTCATTGATCTTTTATGAGCAGTGCAACCCCTCCTTCCCCTCTGCTTCTTCTATCTTTCCTCAGGATCTGATATCCTGGTGGGATATCAGATCCTGTGTCTGTTATTGTCTCAGTGAGTTTCGTTTCAGTGACTGCTATAATGTCTGGGAACTTCTCATTGATTCTTTCATGCCATTCCTCATATTTATTCATTATTCCATCCGTGTTCATGTACCAAACCTTCAACTTCTTTTCTAATACTGTGATCATGGGAGAAGATTGGGGTTGGGGGATCAGGAACCCTGGTGGGTGCCTACAGGGGGTTGTGGTGGGGGTGAGGGCAGAGTTCCCATAGCGGGTTTCTATATGGGTGGGGTTTGTGGTGTGGGGGTGGGAGCAGAGGGATCAGTGGGTGAGTGTCGGTTTAGATTGCTCAGTTGCCTTGGGGTTGTCACGGTTGGAGTCCTTCTGCAGGTGTTTCTGGAGGGTGTGTTTGCCCTTCCACCTGCATCTGGGTTCTTCTGTTCATCTTTGTCATTTCCTCTCATTCCTTCTTTCGTTTTTGTACTCTCTCTTTAAGTATCAACCTTTCCTCTTGTGTTCTGTCTCGATTGAGGTACACACTTTGGTACTCTTGTATGCCTCTCAGTCGTGCTTTCTCCTGCAGAATCATGGTTCAAGTTGATTCTGCCTTGAAAATTACTTTGAGAGGCCTTTTCCATCCCCTTGCAAACCACCCAGTTCTCCGAAAATTTGCCACCTCGGTCATGTTACCCTCACCTATTGCTTTCATGATACCTTCAATCACTTTTTTTCTAATCCTGTTTCCTTTCATCATAAGTTTCCCCTTCAACTTCCTGGAGCTCGTGGACAAAAACTGATCTCGCCCTTTTGTCCCCCCACTGTGTCTCTCATTGCATTCTCCAAGGTGTTTTAGTTCCTTCCATTGGAGCATTCCTTCCTTCAAGCCCTTTCCTGGCTAAGGCTCCTATGCTCAGTGGAATGTCTTTCCTGCTCAGCTGTTCCTGGCCCCTGCAGATGTCTGTTAGAGTCTCTGCATGTGTCATAGCCTCTTCATTGTCTTCAGACCTCTCATTTGTTCCTAGTGTGCTTCTCATCTTTGCCTTGGCCCCATGTGGCTGATGGGGCCCTTGTATGCAGTAGAGAATCTATGTTCCTCCAGGCCCCTTGCCCTGTGCCTGATGCAGAAGTTCCTGAGTTATGTCTGTACTGTCATTTTTCTCTTTAAGCTTTTTTCAGGTTTCTCATTTCCCTCTTCTAAGCACTGTATCTTAGCTTCTACTTCTATGGCTTGTTGCTCCACTTCCTGCTTCTGCAGTTATCCTCTCCTCCATTTTCCTGCCAAGTCTTCTAGTTTCCTTCCCCAGTTTTCCCTCCTTTTTTTGAGCTCTGCCTCTGTGGTATGTGTGTGTATTATATATGTGTGTGTGGTGTGTGTGTGTGTGTATGTGTGTGTGTGTGTGCATGTGTTTGTGTGTGTGTGGGTGTAGGTGTGTGTGTGTGTCCCGTGTGTGTATTTTTGTGTGTGTGTGGTGTGGTGTGTGTGTGTGTTGTGTGTGTGTGTGGTGTATGTGTGTATTTGTGTGTGTGTGGTTGTGTGTGTGTGTGCATGTGTGTGTATGTGTGTGGTGTGTGTGTGTGTGTGTGTGTGTGTGTGTGTGTGTGTGTGTGTGTGTGTGTGTGTGTGTGTGTGTGTGTGTGGTTGTGTGTGTGGGTGCATGTGTGTGTGTACTCACCTATTTGTGGTTGCAGGGGTCGGTCCTAGCTCCTGGCCCCGCTCTTCACCAGTTGCTACTAGGCCCTCTTCTCCCCGCTCCATGAGCTTTTCAAACTGTCTTAAAACTGTGTATGGTTCTGCCTCCACTACGTCATTTTCTGGCTATTCCACTGCCTTAACCCCTATGACTGAAGAAATACTTCCTACTATCTCTCTGACTCATTTGTGTCTTCAACTTCCAAAATTTTGGCCTCTTGTTCTGTGTCCCTCCCTGGAACATCCTGTCTTTGTCCACCTTGTCTATTCCACGCAGTATTTTTTATGTCGTTATCATGTCTCCCCTGACCCTCCTGTCCTCCAGTGTGGTCAGGCCGATTTCCCTTAATCTTTCTTTATAGGACATTCCCCTTTGCTCTGGAACTAACCTTGTCGCAAACCTTTGTACTTTCTCTAGTTTCTTGACGTGCTTTATCAAGTTTCGGGTTCCAAACAGGTGCTGATTTCTCCAGTATGGGCCTGACATACACGGTGTACAGTGTCTTGAATGATTCCCTTTCTAAGGTATCGGAAGGGTGTTCTCGGTTTGCCAGGCGCCATATGCTGCAGCAGTTATCTGATTGATGTGTGCTTCCGGAGACATGCTCGGTGTTATACTCACCCCAAGATCTTTCTCTTGAGTGAGGTTTGCAGTCTTTGGCCACTAGCCTATACTCTGTCTGTGGTCTTCTGTGCCCTCCCCCATCTTCATGACTTTGCATTTGGCAGGAATTAAATTCGAGAAGCCATTTGCTGGACCAGGTGTCCAGTCTGTCCAGGTCTCTTTGAAGTCCTGCCTGGTCCTCATCAGATTTAATTCTCCTCATTACTCACATCATCTGCAAAACAGGGACACTTCTGAGTCTAACCTTCCGTCATGTCGTTCACATATACCAAAATAGCACTGGTCCTAGGACCGACCCCTGTGGGACCCCGCTCGTCACAGGTGCCCACTGTGATACATCATTACGTACCATGACTCGTTGTTGCCTCCCTGTCAGGTATTCTCTGATCCATTGCAGTGCCCTTCCTGTTATATGCGCTGATGCTCTAGCTTCTGCACTAATCTCTTGTGAGGAACTGTGTCAAAGCCTTCTTGCAGTCCAAGAAGATGCAATCAACCCACCCCTCTCTCTCTTCTCTTACTTCTGTTATTTTATCATAAAACTCCAGAAGGTTTGTGACACAGGATTTGCCTTCCGTGAATCCATGCTGGTTGGCATTTATACTCCTGTTCCGTTCCAGGTGCTCACCACTCTCCTCCTGATAATCTTCTCCATAATTTTGCATACTATACACGTCAATGACACAGGTCTATAGTTTAGTGCCTCTTTTCTGTCTCCTTTTTTAAAAATGGGAACTACATTTGCCGTCTTCCATACCTCAGGTAGTTGCCAGTTTCCAGGGATGTGTTGAAGATTGTGGTAAGTGGCACGCACAACATATCTGCTCCTCTCAAAGGACCCACGAGGAGATGTTGTCTGGTCCCATTGCCTTTGAGGTATCGATGTCCCTTAGCAGTTTCTTCACCCTCCTCATCTGTATGTATGTCATCCAACACTTGTTGGTGTATTCCTTGTTGGTGTCCCCATCTGGTCTGTCCCCCAGAGTCCTTCCTGTCTCTACTGTAAATACTTCCTTAAATCTCGTGTTTGAGCTCCTCACATACCTCTTGATCGTTTCTTGTGAGTTCTCCACCTTCTTTCCTCAGCCTTATCACCTGGTCCTTGACTGTTGTCTTCCTCCTAATGTGGCTATACAGCAGTTTCGGGTCAGATTTGACTTTCGATGCTATGTCGTTTTCATACTGTCGCTGGGCCCCCCTCCTTATCTGTGCATACTCGTTTCTGGCTCTTCTACTAATCTCCTTGTTTTCCTGGGTCCTATGCCTCCTGTACCCTTTTCCATTCTCTGTTGCACTTAGTTTTTGCTCCCCACACCTTCGGGTAAACCAAGGACTCGTTTTGGTCTTCCTATTATTTCCGTTTCCCTTGGGAACAAAACTTTCCTCTGCCTCCTTGCACTTTGTTGCCACATATTCCATCATCTCGTTTACTGATTTTCTACCATTTCTCTGTCCCCCTGAACCTCCTGCAGGAAGTTTCTCATACCTGTGTATTCCCCCCTTTTATAGTTTGGTCTGTCCCTTCAGTTCCTGTTACCTTCTCCACTTGTAACTCTAATATATAGTCAAAACTCAGAACCACATGATCGCTAGCTCCAAGGGGCCTCTCATAAGTGATGTCCTCAATGTCTGAACTGCTCAGGGTGTGTGTGTGTGTGTGTGTGTGTGTGTGTGTGTGTGTGTGTGTGTGTGTGTGTGTGTGTGTGTGTGTGTGTGTGTGTGTGTGTGTGTGTGTGTGTGTGTCTGTGTGTGTGTCTGTGTGTGTGTGTTTGTGTGTGTGTGTGTGTGTGTCTGTGTGTGTGTACTCACCTAATTGTGGTTGCAGGGGTCGAGACTCAGCTCCTGGCCCTACCTCTTCACTGATTGCTACTAGGTCCTCTCTCTATCTGCTCCCTGAGCTTTGTCATATCTCGTCTTAAAGCTATGTATGGTTCCTGCCTCCACTAAATCACTTACTAGGCTATTCCACTTCCTGACGACTCTGACTGAAGAAATACTTCCTAACATCTCTGTGACTCGTCTGAGTCTTCAGCTTCCAGTTGTGACCCCTTGTTTCTGTGTCCCCTATCTGGAACATCCTGTCTCTGTCCACCTTATCATGACTCCCCTGACCCTCCTGAGCTCCGGAACTAGCCATGTTGCAAACCTTTGTATTTGCTCTAATTTCTTGACGTGCTTGACCAGGTGTGGGTTCCAAACTGGTGCTGCATACTCCAGTATGGGCCTGACGTACACAGTGTACAGTGTCTTGAACGATTCCTTACTAAGGTATTGGAATGCTATTCTCAGGTTTGCCAGGCGCCCATATGCTGCAGCAGTTATCTGGTTGATGTGTGCCTCCGGAAACATGCTCGGTATTATGGTCACCGAAAGATCTCTCTCCTTGAGTGAGATTTGCAGTCTTTGTCCACCTTGCCGAACTGTGTGGTTGTGAGTGTGTGTGTACTCACCTAATTGTACTCACCTAATTGTGGTTGCAGAGGTCGATACTCGGCTCCTGGCCCCGCCTCTACACTGATTGTGTGTGTGTGTGTGTGTGTGTGTGTGTGTGTGTGTGTGTGTGTGTGTGTGTGTGTGTGTGTGTGTATGTGTGTGCGTGTGTGCGTGTGTGTATGTGTGTGTATGTGTATGTACTCACCTTGTTATTCTTGCAGGGGGTTGAGTCACAGCTCCTGGTCCCGCCTCTTCACTGGCCGCTACTCGGTCACTCTTTCCGCTCCAAGAGCTTCATCATACCTCTCCTTAAAGCCATGTATAGACCCTGCCTCCACTACATCACTACCCAGACTACTCCACTTCCTGACAACTCCGTGACTGTAGAAATACTTCCTAACATTCCTGTGATTCATCTAAGTCTTCAATTTCCAACTGTGTCCCCTTATTGCTGTGTCCCATCTCTGGAACATCTTGTCTCCGTCCACCTTGTGGATTCCTCTAAGAATTTTATATGTCGTTATCATATCCCCCCTATCTCTCCTGTCTGCCAGTGTCGTCAAGTCGATTTCCCTTAACCTCTCCTCGTAGGACATGCCCCTTAGCTCCGGGACAATCTTATTGCAAACCTTTGCACTTTCTCTAGTTTCCTTACATGCTTGGCAATGTGAGGGCTCCAAACTGGCGCTGCATACTCCAGTATTGTCCTAACGTACACAGTGTACAGGGTCCTGAATGTGTGTGCGTATGCGTACTGGCGTGACAATGTGCGTGCTGGCGTGACGATGTGCGTACTGGCGTGACGATGTGCGTACTGGCGTGACGATGTGCGTGCTGGCGTGACGATGTGCGTGCTGGCGTGACGATGGAAAACACTAGCTCTGGAAGTGTTTTACTTCCGTACTTTGTCAGGAGCTGTGCAGTGTTGCAAGGGTTGCAACTGATGGGTTGAGGTTGAGGGGAAAGATTCTCTCAGAGATAAGGATGTGTCTGGCACATGATCAGTCCCGTCAAGCATCGAGACCACCACCAACTTGCCCACAGCTCGTTCCCGCACCTCCCTCTGGGAGTGTGTGTATTCTGTTTTCTGTAAACCCATCAGGATTTACAGAAAGCAGAATAAAGAATAACATGACATTTAATAAAGTGATCAAAAGAGCGTCGACCATCAACTAGTCTACTGACATTGTGAAGTCGTTTCTTTTATTTTATATTTATTTCCACAAACAATTTAGTTTTAACTGGAACTTTTTAATTAACACTTGGATCCTATTTGTATTAATATTGGTAGAATTACCGACAATATGTTAAGTAAAAGGACACAAATGCAACTAATGTGACATTTTATTGTGGCAACGTTTCGCTCTTCAGGAGCTTCATCAAATCTAGAGACCTAAATGTTGCCACAATAAAATGTCACTTTAGTTACGGAACTTATATGACTCCCTGTCACCTACTGATGAAAGTTTACAGAATGTTCTTCACATATGTGATGGTTAGCAGTAGTTTGCTTTAAAAAATATCCTGAATATTTCTTATCACATACCTGTCAACTCAGCTTCATATATTATACAGTCAGTGATGGTTTACGTATTCCTGAGTTTATGTATACCGCAGTAGATTACATTGTACATGTTTCCACCGAAGTGGCTAGTTTATTGTGCACCTCATATCTATCCTGTGGACGGTAGCGCGAGAGTATATAGATACACAAAAGGCCCAGGAACTAGGCCCTAAAGGGCCTACATATCTACAGTTCACTTATCTGTTACAAGCAACTTTAGGAAATTTGCTAAGCCTGGCCACTACAACATCAGTCAGTCTGTTCACATTGCAAGTTGCTCCATAAACATACTTATCTACGTTCATGTTATTATAGTGGGTTATAGATCTACTCAGGCTTCTAACTGCATTCCTATAACAATCATTTTCGTTATATACTTCTCTCCTAATATTATTCCTAATGCTAGACACAGATATACCAAAGTTATATTCTACATTCTCCTTCTGGGTACTCTTCTTGGCTAACATATCAACTTTATTATGAAGGAGTAATCCAATGTGTGATGGGATCCATAGCAATTGTACATTAATTCCTTTGTCCCGGATTTTATGGAAACACAAAAGGCCTATTAACGAGGCCCAAAAATGATTATCAGGAATACATTTGGATTTATATCTACAGTTGACTTATCTGTTGTAAGCAAATTTGGGAAATTTGCTTAATATGTTAGGTATCTTATTTTCATTTAATAGGATATGTTGACATACCACATAGGTTATTATCTACAATATAGTCTTTAATAAGGGGAAAGAAGCCATAGATCTACTCTGTTCTAACTGCATCCCCCAAACTTTCAGTTTTTTTATTTCTCCTGATTTTCGATGCAAAAACCACAGATACATCAAATTTTATTTTTTTATTTTTTTCGGGTTTTTTTCTTTGTTAAAACTTCATCAAAAGGGAAAAACCCAAATTTGTGATAAAAATTTCACAACATTTGTACAAAATTCCCGTTTTTCCTGGGATTTGTAATCATTCACAGTATTTCTAATATTCAAAAGGTTTTTTCTTTCCCTCTTGATACCCTTTTTCTCACCTTGTTGACTTCGTGTATTCAATGTTTTTGTGGGAAAAATTGCTGAAGTATACTTGATTATCTTCACAATTCACAATTTTTCCCAAAATACCGAATTTTCCCTAAGAAATTCGTACTTCCACTTGTTGCCCTTCCCAGGTGGGTTTTCAAAAAATTTCCTTGAGCCTGCTTATTAAATCAACACAGTATTACCGGGTTTTTCCCAAAAATAGGGGGCCGTGGCGAGGCAAAAGTTCTCGTTTCAAAACGGGATTGTCCTGGTTAGTTTCCCTGGAAAGGTTAAAAAACCTTAAGGGGTTTTTCCCTTACCCCGGTTTCGTCCATATCACCCAAAGAAGTGATCCCTGGATGTTAGCGTTTGGGTGTGAGTCGCACCCGGGGTTAAATTCACCAATTTCCCCGAAATGACTCATAACAAGTGACTTTCTATTTGTATTATATCACTGACGTCAGCTAGGCCTGTATATCCCTTCACATATACTTGTAGAAATAAAGTTTTGAAAGAGTCCAGGAATTAAAAGGCCCCCACGGGAATTTAAGCCACTTTGTCTGACTTTTTTTTTTGAGTTAGGTTGAAATTTTATGGACAGGAAAAACACCCCAGCAACCCTACCTATGTAAAAAAATTACGGGTTTTTGTTTTACACCCCTTTACGGCGGTCAAAATATATTATAAATATTATATATTATATATATATATTATATTATATATATAATATATATATAAATAATGTATATATATATAAAATATATATATAAATATATTTTATTATATATTTTATAAATATATATATAATTATATTATAATAAATTTATTTAATAATTTTAAATTTTTTTTTTATTATCACACTGGCCGATTCCCCCCAAGGGGGGCCCCGAAAAAAAAAAATTTTTCCCTCATTCACTCCACACGTTTTCCCAGAAGGGTGCTTTACACTACGTTTTAAAATGCAAAATTAAACCCCTCCTTCAATGAGGGACTGTACTTCCAATTCCAGGCTCAAGTCGGCCTGCCGGGTTTCCCCGAATCCCTTCATAAAAGTTACTTTGCTCACACTCCAACAGCAGTCAATATTTAAAAACCCTTTGTTCCATTCACTCCTATCAAAAACGCTCATGCATGCCCGTGGAAAATCCAAGCCCCCCCGCACACAACCTCCCTTTACCCCCCCCCTCCAACCTTTCCTAGGCCACCCCACCCCCCCTTCTTTCCCTACAGACTGATACATCTTTAAGTCATTCTGTTTTTGCCCATTCTTCTACATGTCCGAACCCCCTCAAAAACCCTTCCTAGCCCCCCTTTGGGCAAACGTTTTGGTAAACCCCCCCTCCCTAATTCCAAATACGAATTTTTTGCATTATTTCACACCAACATTGCCCCCCAGACATGACATCTCCACCCCGCCTCCGCCTTCTCCTGCTGCAAACATTCATCCCCCGCTTCAACCCCTATAAGAGCGTTGGTAAATATATCTCAAAAATTCCCCCCTTTGCCTCAAGGACAAAGTTTTTTGTCTCCACAGATCTAAGTGCACCACTCACTCTTTTTCCCCCATCAATTTTATGATTCACCCCATCTTTCATGATCCCTCCGCTGACACCCACTCCAAATATCGAATACGTTCACCTCCTCCATACTCTCCTCCAAATTTTATTCAATCTTTTTCACCCAATTTTTTGTTACCCCATAACCTTATCTTTTCCCCTTTTCACCTTTAAATTTTTTTTTTTTTTTGCACACCCCACCCAATTATCCCCAATCTCTGAACTTCTCTTCAGAATCTCCCAAAGCCAGTGTCATCAGCAAAGACAGCGTGACAACTCCCCTTTGTGTGTGATTCTTTATCTTTAACTCCCGCCTCTTGCCAAAACCCTCGCTTTACTTTCTTACAACCCCATCTATAATATATTAAACAACCCGGTGACATCACCCTCCTTTTTAAGACCTACTTTTACGGGAAAAAATTTCCCCCTTTTCCACATACTCAAAATTTGGGTCACTATCCCCGTAAAAACTCTTCACGGGTTTCAGTAACCTACCTCCCCACCATCATTGCAACATCTGCCCATTTCCCCCCCCCACCCTGTCATCGCCTTTTTCCAATCCTAATGCCCCAAAGACCTCTTTAGCCTTTATCTAAATACGTTCACTTTATGTTTCACTGTAAAAACCCGGGGCCACACACCCCCACCTTTCCCAAAGCGTCCTTTTTCCTGCTTCCTTTTTCCTCTTATCTTAATTCTTTCAATTATAATCTCCCCCAACTTTTACCAGGGACACTCACAGACTTACCCCCTTAATTTTTTCCTCTCTTTTTTCCCTTTGCCTTTATGCAAAGGAACTATGCATGCCTCTGCCCAAACCCTAGGTACCCTTTCCCTCTTTCCCTAATTTTTTAAATAAATTTCACCAACCACTCCAAAACTATATCCCACCTGCTTTTTAAAATTTCTATCTTTTTTCCCATCAATCCCCGGGTGCTTACCCCCTTCATTTTACCTACTGTCACGAACTTCCCCACACTCACAACTGGGGTCTTCCTCACCTACAAGATGTTTATTCCCCCTTGCCCTTAACGAAATCACAGCTTCCCATCTTCATCAACATTTAACATTCCTCAAAATATTCCCTCCATCTTCCCAATACCTCTAACTCTCCATTAATAACTTCCTCTCCTATTTTAACTGACAATCCATTTTCTCTAGGCTTTTTTAAAATTGTTAATCTCACTCCAAAACTTTTTCTTTTTTCAACAAAATTTGTTGATAACATCTCACCCACTCTCTCATTTGCTCTCTTTTCATTGCTTCACCACTCTCTTAACCCCTCTCTTTTTTCTCCATATATCTTCCCTCCTTGCATCACTTCTACTTGTAAAAAACTTCTCAAATGCTAACTTTTTCTCCCTTACTACTCTCTTTACATCATCTTTCCCACCAATCGCTCTCTTCCCTCCTGCACCCATTTTCCCTGTAACCACAAACTTCTGCTGAACACTCTAACACTACATTTTTATCCTACCCCATACCTCTTCGCCCCCATTGCCTATGCTCTCATTAGCCATCTTCCCCCATAGCTGTTTATATCTTACCCTAACTGCCCCCCCCTTTTAGTTTAAAACCCTTCACCTCTCTCTTCCCTGATGCTTCTATTCTCCTTGTATTCCCATCTATATATATATATATATATATATATATATATATATTTATAATTATATATATATATATATTAAAATATATATATATATATATATATATATATATATATATATATATATTTTATATTTATATATACAAAACAACCACTGTGAAAGAATAGAGAAATTCCAAGTGCTTTCGTGACTACTCACATTATAAAGGGAACAATGAAAGTAAAGCATCAAAGGAAGGTATATAAAGGGGTAGCCACACCTCATTCAGATCCACAACAAAGAAGCACCTGACGTGAGACGCAGGCCCTCCGGCCGAACTAGACAGGTCCTTCACACAACCCACCAACAAACTACTCTACCCAAGAAATAAGAAATTTTAAAAAAATTTTTTATTTGTCCAATGTATTTTTTAAATTCTTCCCAAATTTTTTTAATTAAAAAATGGATCTAATTTATAAAAACCAAAGGAAATGTTATATTATTGTCAAAACTGCTTTTTATGAAACAAGATTCAATTTTATTTCTGTCAACCATGGACTTGCTTGATACAACTTTCTCAACTTTTTGAAAATCAATTGGATGGTTAAAGTCTTTCACATGAATAAATAAAGCACTGGAATCTTGTCCAGTTCTAATGCTATATTTATGTTGTTTTAATCTAGTTCGAGACTTTTCATGTTTGACCGTAATAAACTTTATCGGAAATTTTACAAGGAATCTTATAGACACATCCATCAGCATTTTGGGGGGAATTCTTTATCAAAAGTTTTTTTTACTGTATCAAGATTTTTTATTTACAACTTTAATATTAAAATTCTTAAGAAGAGAAGGCATATCAACCAAATTTTCATGGTAAGGGGAGAACCAACATATTTGTAGTTGAATAAGGTTGGTTGTCCCTTTTTGGGTTATATATATTTTTATATATATTATATATATATATTTTATAATATATATATATATATTTATAATATATATATATACTATATATATTTTATATATATATATAAACAAATTGTCTCTGGCTGAAGGAGACTCGAACCTACGAACCTTGGAACAAGGTATGCAGTGCTATACCAAATCAACACACTGGACAATAACTTGGCTGCACGCCAAAGGGATTGTCCAGTGTGGTGAGAATGGTATAGCACTGCGTACCTTGTTCCAAGGTTTGTAGGTTCGAGTCTCCTTCATCCAGAGATCAGTGTTTGTGTATATTTTTGCCTGCTTTTTGCGAATTTCCCTTTTATATATTACACACACACACACACACACACACCACAAAGAGAATAAGAAATATTAAATTTTCTGGAGACGTAGATATCCAATATATTAATGAACTGTAAAACGTGTGAAAACGAACGTTGTTTAGTATGTCTACATTGGCTTATTAATGTGAGATTGTGTAGTGTTGTGGAGTAACTTGTAGATCACCAGGGCTGTATGTCCTTTGTAGTGTAATGCAGCACTAACAACATGCTTGTGTGACCTGTGAACTCTTCTTCCGCAGGTGTGTGCGACCTGGCCAGCGAGGGGAGTCACCTCAACACCATGGGAAGAGGTGAGAATATGACCAGAAGTCACTTCAGGGCAGTGACACACATGAGAGGGCAGTGACATACACACATGAGAGAGTAGTGACTCACATGAGAGTGCAGTGACCCACCTGAGAGGGCAGTGACACACATGAGAGGGCAGTGACATACCCGAGAGGCAGTGACACACATGAGACACAGTTACACACGAGACGGGGACAGTAACACACAAGGGACAGTAACATACAGGAAGGGACAGTAACACACACGAGGGACAGTAACACACACGTGGGACAGTAACACACACGAGGGACAGTAACACAAACGAGGGGCAGTGTCACATACGAGAGACAGTAAACAAACACGAGGGATAGTGCCACATAAGAGGGACAGTAACACACGAGACAGGGACAGTAGCACACACGAGGGACAGTAACACAAGAGACAGGGACAGTTATACACACGAGGGGACAGTTACACACACGAGGGGACAGTTACACACACGAGGGGACAGTTACACACACGAGGGGACAGTAACACACACGAGGGGACAGTTACACGCACGAGGGGACAGAACACACACGAGGGGACAGTTACACACACGAGGGGACAGTTACACACACGAGGGGACAGTTACACACACGAGGGGACAGTTACACACACGAGGGGACAGTAACACCACGAGGGGACAGTAACACACACGGGGGGCAGTAAAACCCCACGAGGGGACGTTACCCAAAAAGGGGGGCAGTTTCCACACGAGGGGGCAGTTTTCACACACGAGGGGACAGTTCACG